>JAOTRQ010061983.1:0-13453 GCA_028565875.1 Hoplisoma paleatum
AAAGAGGAAGACAGTTAGTGAGTTCGTTCAAGTACTTGGTAAAAATGATTTGCTTTGGTGCAAAAAGAAGAAGCTTCCAGTTGAGCCGATGTGATAATAAAGATGCAAGATCTGTTTATTTCCAGTAGCACCTATAGGATTTCCAGTAGCGCTTATAGGATCGCATTATATAGCTGAGTAGACTGTTATTACCCAGCTGGGCTCTCTTAATTCTATCCGACCGCTGAGGGTTACATAACAGCCGACAGTAGATGCTGGTTCCTCCTGTACAAGGAGACGGGCAGCTGGAAGGGTGTCGGGTGGGTCGAGGATTAAGAATGTTTGAGAGAAAACAGGGATGTCCTGTGATTAAATAGAAATTTGGGGTTCTGGGGAGGGAACAATACCAGACATCCTTCTTTTCAGGAGGAGAAATAGCATTGTAGTTTGCTCATGTATGTATTCATGCTGGAGGAAATGTGTAGCCACACACACACAAACTGAAGTGCTATTAATAGAAGTGACCGAATGTGTAAAACGTCCTGAACCTCACCTTTTCAAAATTGTAAAAATTAAACGGTATTACAATATATTTTATTGTTCTTATCGAACCTGGGACATCATGCTGTGAGGGCGGCAGTGCTAACCACTAAGCAGCGGTGCCCCGGTGGTCTGGGCGTGTGATCTTAAGGTTCCCGGTTCAATTCTGAGAGTAACCTGACCTCCAACTGCTAACCCCTGGGTGCTTGTTGCCCCCAAGAGTGTGTTCACTACTGTGTGTGTGTGTGTGTGTGTGTGTGTGTGTGTGTGTGTGTGTGTGTGTGTGTATTTTCGATTACTAGAAGCTTCTTCGTTGTATTTGCAGATGCATGAATGTAAATGTGTCCAAACTGAACCCTGAGTTCATCGTTTAGTGTAAAGATGAAACTTTTCTCTGACATTATGTGGATTATATGATCAGTAATGAAAAGCATTACATTTCCTTGTTCAGAAGGGTGGTGAGCAGCTTCCTTCCTCTTTCTATAATCTTTAAACCCACAGTCCTGGGTCAGAGAGCATTTCCCACATGTCTCTGGGTTTGTTTTTACTGTAAAGATGTATGATTTGACATATTCGACAGGCATCCTTAATGCATAAAGTGCAAGCCACATGTCTTATGGTTATCGAGTTCATTATGCAGTGAACTGATGGTCATTGGAACGATTTGTTTTTGGCGTGACTTCTGCTTAGATTTTCATTTTTATTTGTGCAATGTGTGTGTATTCTTGGAAAACCCACACCCAGCAACGATGTTACTGTCGGCTGAAGAGGACGGATTTATAGAGGATTGCTGCTGAATAAACAGAAATGTCTTTTGAGGTGTGTGTGTATGTGTGTGTGTGTGTGTGTGTGTGTGGGGGGGGGGTTAGGACTCTATTTTAAGGCAGAATTACTTTCTCACTGTGTCAGTGTTATTGAACATCCCATATATACCCTTTATATATATATATATAATATTATTCTAACATGTGTGTGTGGGTTTCCTCTCTATACTCCGGCTTCCTCTCACAGTCCAAAGACAGTCAGGTTGATTGCAGAGGTTGGGGTTATCCTGTGTTTCTGTGCCCTGTAATGATTTGATAACTTGTTGGTACTGGGGCTTGAACCAGCGACCTTTTTTTGCCCAGTACTATTTATCCTACCTGGACTATAAATCAAATGGTTTGTTTTTCTTTTCTTTTCAGTACTACTGGCTATTTGTGTTGTCAAGAGGTTTGGTGGGCATTGGAGAGTCCAGCTACTCCTCCATCTCCCCGACTATCATTGGTGACCTGTTTACCAACAACAAACGGACCGTGATGCTCTCTGTCTTCTACCTGGCCATCCCACTGGGAAGGTAATTCTTAAATACATCTATTAAAATGTTTTGCTCACACATTGTTCTAATAAAACGCAGGAATCGATCCGAAATACAACCACGTTCAGTGCTTATACAACAGTTAACCGTCTTTAAACAACCAAACTGTTAAAGAAATCAACAATATATCACGTTACTATAGTGCAGAAGATGCTTACAGATGCACAAATATCACGGTTATTTGTATTATCGTGGAATTTTCTTTTCTTTCGTCCGTCCCAAGTAAATGAGCTGCACAAACAATGAAAAAAAAATCGAACAACAACGTTATCAAGAAGTTTACAGGAAAACAAAAGTGTTGAGAAGATGTCAAACATGTCAGACAAGTGTCCGGAGGAGTCAGTGACCGGGGCTAATCAGTCCGGAAAACAAATGTCCTCTGGTGTGTGGTACTGGTATTTAGTGAAGGACACACTGTTTCTGCAGATTACACGACGAGTGTCATGAATCAACATGTGCTAATCTGATGACAGAACAGTTTTGGAACACTGTGATGCAAAGCTTTTCCTGCTTATGGATTCTTCTTATGGTTTATAGTTTAAATGGTTCATGAATTAACCTCTACAGGCCATAAGTCCATTAAAACTTCTGTCTCGCAACATAAGGAGACTGCAAATTCTTACATTTTAAGAATAGAACAAAAAAGTGTGTTTTCCTGAATAAACAACATAAGCGCATATTCTATTATCTTTTAATGATTAATATCATATTCAACTTTATATATTCATTTATCTTTTAAAAAAGTTTGTACCTGGAAAGTTGCACCTTTTGACCTTTTTATTCCCCAACAAGTGTCAAGTGCAACGTCACAGCAATTATTATGTCACCTAATAAAAAACCCCAGTCAGATTCTCATGACTTATAATCATACTTTTAAATTCTGTTTTCATTCTTCACACACTTTTCGTCTGCGCCAGGCTATTTTGAAAGCAGACACGGATTTTTATCAGGGAAAAGCTCAGTAAAGGTCAGATTCTAACAATCGCGCCAGGAGACGCACCGACCTTATTGTACTGGAAGAGATGTCGAATCTAAAAATATGCACTGACATTCTGTAAAATACATTGAGCATCCTAACCATTAGTTATTCTTTGCAGTAGAAAACAAACCTGCACGATCTGTAGCCAAGATCAGCTCATCAGCTTTACATCCAAAACAAATGATGTAAACGAATTATTTAACTTTTACTTAAACTGCCTGAAATTTCATTTTTTTTTTGTGTGTGTGTGTGTGTGTGTGTAGTGGTCTAGGGTACATCCTGGGCTCCAGCGCGAAAGATGTTGCACAGGATTGGCACTGGGCTTTGAGAGTAAGTACCATCATGATGATTTTCATCCCTTATTTTAGGGATATGTTTGCACCTTGGCTAACCAGATAGAATCTTCATCTTCATTGTAATTCTATTCTAAGGACTTAATGGTACCTTCTACCTGCATATAGGCTTTCATTAGTCTGTAAGATTAAGCAGGGATCATACAAAGACACTTTTGTTTCAGGGTATTTCCTAGATCTGGTAATATATCACAGCCCAGTTTGAAGTCACCACCCTGAATAGCTTCGGTGTTTTGCTAAGAGCCGGACTCAGGAGTACAGAAAAGTGCTCATTGTCTGCATTAAAGAGGGCTGAACGGTGGTTGGTGAAACTAGAGAAAGTAAACCCAAACAGAATAATGTAAAGACTAAGAGGCCCCGGTGGAAATACTTAAAATTCTTCTCCTTTCACAAATTTCATTACTTCTTTCCACACGGCTAAGTGGGCCTCCATTTTTCTCTTCACTTTCCATAAACTTTTTAACAGGTGAATGCTTAAAGTTCACAGGTGTGGTTCATTACAGGCCCCTATTGTAGCCCGCTGGTCGGGTATAATGGTTACAAGTCGATCGTCAGTCTGCCGGTACATAGCAGGAACACCCATTTTCCGCATGAATGTTTTAGAACCTTGGAAAAAAAAAGCCTCGCAACGGCTGTAACATTTTCCCCTAAACGCTTGTCCGGACAGAAGTTCACAGTAGCATTGTTTAAGAAGAATCACCCGCCAGAAAGAAGATGGAAGACAAGCGGGGAGACAAACGGTGGAGGCCTGTTAATCATCATCCAGCAGAAAGAATAACAATCAGACGAGAGCGAGGCTCTCAACCGACCATATCCGGCTTCAGAAAGGGAAAAAAAACAACATTTTGTACTTCTTTCCACGTTTTGCACCTCCTTGTTTTGATTCCTACTTTCCTTTCTTGGTGAAAAAGGCAGGTGGAAGAAATGGTTGAAAAAAACGTTTGTATTGTTTTGATAGAGTAGCTCGTGTAACCTGCTGAGAAACTCGTAGCGGCTGCGATGTCTTGAATTGATTTCCTAAAGGCGGAGGATGGAAAGTGGAATCCAAACCACTGACTTGGACTTAACGGGGGCATATTATATTAGATCTCTTTTTAAACACGTTAGAACAGTTCTATAGGCTCTACACAACATGTCCATGAAGTTCTTTGTACAGAATCATCCCTCGTATGAAGAGACGTTATTATTTAATTTTGTTCCCATCCAGTTTTTCAATGCGCTGTTTTCAAACTGTGTCACTTCCGTGTTAATGAGCTGCTGAAGACTTTTAATTGTGTTTAATAATGTGGAAAATGTCTCCTCGATTAGTTGCGTGCTGCACCTTTAAGTGGATAAAAATGCAGCTCTAGTAGTTAGCGGTTAGCGTATGCTAAGCTCAACACTGCTAGAAACACAAAACTCTAAAATACTTACAGATTTACTTACTTACCTGCTTTTTATCCCAAGTTGTCAAATCCATCTGCTATACTGTGGTGGTCTCGGGACGATCTTAGGCACTTATGATGTCACAATACGACGGAAGTCAAAGCGGCTTGTTTTTCCTGACACCAAACTAGTTTTAGTCAATTACAGAAAACGGATGCATGTATTTTATTCATAGAGTGTTTATAGGAGCATGAAAATACAAAAACATGCAAAACAAAGAATTTTACATAATATGTCCACTTTAAAGTTTGCTGTGATCTGGTCAGGGTTTGAAGGTAGGAAGCATTTTTGACCCATGATGGAAGGAACAAGGTTATGATTAAACATTTGGGTTTAATTATAGAATCAACAAGCCATTTAAATATCTGCCGTTTCAAATTTTATATTCGATGTTTGATTGCTCAGTGGTGGTCGAGTCCACCTTGCAACCGCATTTCCAGAAAGCAATTAGCAGAAAGCAAATATTCTGACGTGTCAGAAGTAGTTTGTTTGATCTGTTACACATTTAGCAACCAGAGCTTCATTTCAGTCCCGACCTGAAACCAGAATCTTATCTTGACTACATCAAAACGGTCCCGTGTCCTCTCGTACCATGCAGCGCCTTTTCACCTTCCGTTTCATTTACATTCAGCCCTTATGGGTAAACAGGACGCTTTACGAGGTTTTCCACACCCTATAAGCTAATAACCTAAAACTCTGGTGATTTCCTGAGCAAAGCCTCTTGAGACATTCGACGCTGGGAGCTCGACTCAATCATGGAAATGGTGGCGGTCGAACGCGGTCGAACCTTTGCTCTTATGCAAATTTATTATGCAGCAGCTGAGAACCCGAGAACACAAACCGCCGATTATTACATGAGCGTAAAGGATTCACTGGAAGATTCCATCTGGCAGACAGAATTGCTTTGGCTTTCATAAAAGATGAAGCTCTCAGTCGTAGCTTCCTCTGCACACACACACACACACACACATGTGAATGGAGATAATAACTATAGTCTTGTGGTAGAGACGAAAGATGCAAAATTACATAAAAGCAGAGCAACATCTTATAAATCATCATTAAAATATAACCGAACTTCAACAATACAACTGCACCAACACTCTTCCAGCTGAGCGATATGATTATGACTATAAACTCATATCTCGAATAACTTTTTTAAAACGTTTTCAGTCGTACCCGAGCCTCGGATGCTCTCCGATCTGCTACAATATTCTGGTGGTTACTGTGGAGAACTGTGTGTATCTATGAGACAATTTCACATCTCCAGTCAATCTAGTGCATCCTCTTTGGGGCTGAGTACCCGGAGTAAACCCACACAGACACAGGGAGATTAAGATAAAGTTGTGAGCTCCTATCGTGGATGTAACTTGTCGTAGGTGTAAAGCATGACATTATAACAGTTTTAACACGACATTATGACAGTATAGCCTAGTGGGTAGAGCGTTGGACTAGGAACCCAAAGGTTGGGGGTTCAAATCCAAATCAACTGCCACTGTTGGGTCCTTGAGCAAGACCCTTAACCCTGTCTGCTCCAGGAGCGCCGTATGTTGGCTGACCCTGTAATAGCGTTCTGACCCCAACTTCCAGACAAGTTGGGATATGCGAAGAGAAACATTTCATTGTACTGTACATCTGTATATGTGTAATGACAAATAAAATTGAGTATTATTATTATATTATTAAATGTTTCAGAAATAAAACAGTTCTTTACACCCTGTATTATCATACATCAGATATGATGTCACAGTGGGTCAGTGGCTCAGCCTCATAGCAGCAAGGTCCAGTTGCATTGAGACATACTTAATATAAATATGATCCATTTATGTACCTGTTTTATACTGTATTTGTAATTATAACCTTATTTTTAAGGTGTCCCCGATGCTCGGCATGACTGCCAGTTTACTCATCCTGCTGTTCGTCCCCGATCCCAAGAGAGGCAGCAATGACCGGCCGTCCGGCCAGATGAAGACACGAACCTCATGGATGTGCGACATGAAAGCTCTGGGCAAAAAGTAATTCCTTCATTTATTAAGAGCTGTTCTTTTCCTGAAGTGTAAGTGAGATCAGGATGTAAGAAAAAAAAAGTGTAATGTGACATGTCGATGGAACCCTGAACGTGTCTTCATTAAGTAAGACGATTATAAAGAGAGAAACTGAAACGACGAGCGATCTTATTTCATTGAAATCTTTTTATAATGGTTTGCTCTTTTTTTCTAGTCGTAGTTACATGTTCTCGTCTTTCGGATCGGCCGCCGTGTCGTTCGCGACCGGGGCGTTCGGGATGTGGATCCCTCAGTACCTGTTCAGAGCTCAAGTGGTGCAGAAAACTGCTGTGAGCTGCACCAATCAGCCCTGCAGCAGCAAAGACAGGTACATCACACACACACACACACACACACACACACACACACACACACACACACACTACAGTCTTTGTGTTTTGTCTGGTCTCTGTTTGTAAGGAGACTCACGTGTTCTCATCATTCTGATCGTCTCTTTGTGTTTAGTCTGATCTTCGGCGCCATCACATGTGTGACCGGACTGCTCGGCGTCGTGATCGGAGCCGCGACAACTCGCTTCTGTCGCCAGAAGACCGAGAGAGCCGACCCGCTAGTGTGTGCAGTTAGCATGCTGGGTTCGGCCATTTTCATCTGTCTTATCTTCGTCGTGGCCAAGAAGAGCATCGTTGGAGCTTACGTAAGTGCATCATATTGTAAAAGATGTAAAAGAGAGGAACTGAAAGGGACGATAAGAATGATGACGCTCTAAATAATAAACTTTACAGACCAGCTTTGTTAGAATATAACAAAGTTATAATTATTTTTTATGAGAACTAGCTCATAACGCTCGGGACACTAGTTTTGGGAATGCCCTCTATTAGCTGGGAAGAAGTTGTGTTCTAATAATTCCAGTGAGCAATTTAACAAGCTCGTGATCAGGTGTCTGTATACTTTTGAACAGATGCTGCATTACAGCGGATGTTCAGTCAGTAATCATTTGACTGACTCCTGTAAGTAGGGAATTGGAATAAAAAGACCAGTTGAGCAGAAGCTTGAGGAATCCAGCTGAGATTACAGCATCAGTCTGTCTGTCTGTGTCTTAACTACAGCGCGGGTAGAAAAACACACCCGTCCACACGGTGCTTCCTGTCGCCCGTTATTTCACCTCAGCAGGTCTGTAAAAGGTGGAGTCGGATCTCGGCATCTGTCGCATTCGTGTGCGATCATGTGTCACCCTGTGTTTACTCGATTTTACAAACACCAATCATTCCTGACTGTCGCCCGGAGTGTCTGGGGTGCACGGATGAGCCGAGGGCTTATGAAAGTCCATCCTGGAATTCAGTCATAAGCGACGAAAGAACCAGACGTGCTGCAAGATTTTTCTACTGGGACTAAGACTCCGAATGTCTTTTGAAACGTCGGGGCTTTAAGTACTAGGTGAGGGGGGATAGCAGATAGCCTGGCTATGGTTTTATGGTCTGGGGAGAGCAGAATTGAACCTACTGCCAGTGTTCCGATGCCAGATATGTAGCCACAATGTAATAACATGGTGGATGAACTACAATAAGCTAAGAATACAATCTCGGAATAAAGAGAATTCAATTGACATGCTGTATTCTCCATTTCTCCATGGTAGATTTGTATCTTCATAGGAGAAACGCTGCTGTTCTTGAACTGGGCCATAACGGCAGACATCTTAATGGTATGTACAAGAGTCGTGCATGTAAACACACGTCTGTATGACTGTATGAAAGACTGACCACTGAGCAAAATCGACTAGTGACCAGTGATGTAACCATACACCCACCAATTTATAAACTGAAGATAAATGAATTACTTGAAATGCCAGCAACATCAGCTGTATCTGGATTAATATGAGGATCGACTGAACTTCTCACCCGTAACCTTTTATACTTCAACTCTTCACAAATGTTCTTTCTCTGCAGTATGTTGTCATACCAACCAGACGAGCCACCGCAGTCGCCTTTCAGGGCTTTACTACTCATTTACTAGGCGATGCCGGGAGTCCGTATTTAATAGGCCTGGTAAGATGTTATCACTCACATATATAACATGGACACACACTACCCTGGGATGGCTTTTCATTCAATTCAGTATTTTTGGATTTACAGAATTGCAAACCAAGTAGAACCTTATAAGTTTACACCCATAAGCCGTAACATTATGACCACTTTTGATCAGTTTTGAAGATAAAATGTAATAGAACTTAAACTCAAAAGAAGCTTTACTGGCATGACCGATTGGAACAAAGCTCAGTTACATTTAAAAAAATGCAAATTGCAGTTTAATGTATCGTCAGAAAAAAATAAGTAAGAAGGATTTCAGTCATCAGAGACTCATGAAAATGAAGCGAGCATCAAACCCACATATGTGGAGTCGACTAGAGGTGTCAATGTTCAGTAAGTGCTGGGTGTTCAGGAGGAGACTGTGACGTTCATGCTTTTGTTCTTGTCTTTCCCAAGAGGACAATTTAAACCCCACCATTGTACCGTACATGACATTTACTGGCAGATTTAAGAACATAAACAAACTAAATGTCTCTTTTAGCCTCGTCGACCAGTTTTATTGTTATTAAAGATTTAAAAAAGAGTTCTGGAATGAATACGCCTACGTCGAAAAACCTAAATCTGGTTCCTATCATCATAGAAATGGCAGGAAGAAAAAAAAACAACACTAGTGATCCCGATTCTTTTCTGAGTCCCATGAATTTTGATATTGAATGAAGTCGATCAGGTTAAAAAGCAGCTTAAGTACAGATGCGTGAGGTTTATACGCTTGTTATGTATGCTACTGTGTATGATTAGTGCCAACTGCGTTTAACATTCGTCCTAAATAAGATTACGCACTGTTAACACTAGATAATGGATAGATGGGTGTTCGCGGTGGACGCGTGTTTGCGCTTTTTGCGAGGTCACGTCCAAGTCCAGTCTAAATCTCATCCCACCAACCTGATAAATTCCAGTCAACGCTTTCAAAATAGCTGGAGCTTCCCATACCGTCGTATCTGACCTGTAAGTTTCCAGTAATTTCCTTTCATCTGTCTCAGATAAACGTCTCTGTTTAGGACTGATGGAATATAAAGGAAGCCTCGCACATATCAGGACCGACAGTTAACCAGACAGACTCGAATATGATTCGGCTGTTTCACGCCAACGTTTTTGCAAAGTGGTGTGAAGGTTGTGGTGACGCACGTAACCCACCCACAGAATGTCCTTCATCGTAACAAAAACCATCTCGGAGTGACGGATTCTTTACAGCCGTGTACAGTAGAACTGCTCCAGGACAGAGACACAACAATACTTAAATATAACCATAGAAGAAAACATACATAAGAGACCAATTCAACATGAGTATGTGTGGTTTTTATTCTATGCTGATTACTATTAATAAAAACAGACACAAGATAAAATATACTTAAAAAAATTCAAGTACAAAAGAAGAAATACCTAAATAAAAGATATTATGATACAGTACAAAACAAAAATGTTGTCTAAAAGACAATTATTATTATTATTGCACACTGTCTTTGTACATATGTTGTTATTGCATAAATAGTACAAATAGTCTATCATACTAATCATATAATAATATATTGTAGGATTGTAATATATTATTGTATTAGTATAGATACAGTATTAGTATTAGTATGAGATTTTTATATTAGTGTAGTGTTATAGTATGTAATTTTATTAGTACTATAGTGTATTATTCTATTAGTAAACTAGTTACTATTAATTTAAAACTATATATGTAATACACACACACACACACACACACACACACACATATATATATATATTTTACCCTTCAGTCGACTTCGACCCTGGGTTACTCTGTGGACCGTTACCGATCCCCAAAGTATCTCGGCAATTACAGGGTAGGTTGCCAGGTCTTTCCCCAACCCTGTTTCTCTACAGGGACACATTTCCGATCAACCTAAGGCATGTTTTTGAATTGTGGGAGGAAACCGGAGTACCCGGAGGAAACCCACGCTGACACTGGAAAAACATGCAAGAAAGTCCCCAGTCCGAGTCGGGGATCGAACCCGGGACTTCTTGCTGTGAGGCAACAGTGCAATAAGCACTCAGCCACCGTGCCGCCCCTTATATATACATATAGTGACTGTTGTTAAAGTGACTCAGTGTCTATGAATGTCCAGGTATTAATAAAGTGTCCAAAGTGAGCATAAAGTGATAAATAAATCAAAACATCAAGTCATTTATCACACAAGTTTAATCGATACACACTTCTATGCTAATAAGCTGTTGCCGGAAATGCTCCATTTACCCCCTTTTATGCTTTTTAGCGTTTAATAGCCATTAAAATGTCAAACATGCAATACATTTAGTCGAGTTATCAATTTCTAATCTGTCAAGAGTGAAAATTAATCAAATAAATAAAGGTAAATAAAGGTTTTAATGAGGACATTAGGAATGCATGACTTTCCCAGAATACTGTGATGTCACAATTACCGGCGTTAATAAGGGGTCTCGGTATAAAGGCGACAAAACAAGAACACGTTTCATGTTCGATGTTAAAGCAAACGAACGTTCGTTATCTGGCGGCTTTAATGTGCATAAAACACGGAGAAACGAAAAACAACACCAAAACAAACAAAGTACAAAGAATGATGGGAGAAAAAAGAGCAAGATGAAACACCCGAGGCTGTTTTTAATCCTCCTGATACTCTGTACATCCTGAAAACACACAGATCGAGACCTTCTGTCTTTTACACCCCATTTCACCTCCAACACCAGCTGAAAAATAAAAGCCGAGCACCTGTGTGTGGAGTGTGTTCACATAAACAAAAACACAACTCTAAATCCCCTTACATCTGTCGAACTGATACACAGTACGATTTGGAATCGGTTACGATCCAGATGTTTTGATTCTGCAGGAACACGCTGCCATTACATTAGATTTATTTTTATCCAAAGCGACTTAAGTGATGAGGTCCATTTTTATTAAATCTGGCAAGTTCTAGTGATGAAATAAAAGAGCATCTATGTAAACAAAATGTTGTGATTTTACTTTATTTTAGAATTTCACTTTTAAAATTTGATTTCTAACATGATAAATGGTGACATTCGTGATTTTAAACTCTTCACGTTTTTATTTGACGCTGGAAAATATCAGAAGTCGGCTTCATAAAGACTGATTTCTAACGTCACTAATATTTATTTCATATAAGTTATTTCGTCCTGCTGTGCGTTTATGAAATAAAGAATCTGATGTCGAAGCATCAGACACTAACAGGCAATGATCCCACAGTGGATGTTTGAGAGAGATTAAGGCTTGGGTTTGAGCTAGGTTTAGGGTTAGATTTGGGGTTTGAGCTAGGTTTAGGGTTAGATTTGGGGTTTGAGCTAGGTTTAGGGTTAGATTTGGGGTTTGAGTTAGGGTTAGGGTTAGGTTTGGGGTTTGAGCAAAGTTTAGGGTTAGGTTTGGGGTTTGAGTTAGGGTTAGGGTTAGGTTTGGGGTTTGAGCAAAGTTTAGGGTTAGGTTTGGGGTTTGAGCTAGGGTTAGGTTTGGGGTTTGAGCAAAGTTTAGGGTTAAATTTGGGGTTTGAGCAAGGTTTAGGGTTAGGTTTGGAGTTTGAGCTAGGTTTAGGGTTAGGTTTGGGGTTTGAGCAAAATTTAGGGTTAGGTTTGGGGTTTGAGCAAAATTTGGGGTTAGGTTTGGGGTTTGAGCAAAGTTTAGGGTTAGGGTTGGGGTTTGAGTTTAGGTTGGGGTTGGAGCAAAGTTTAGGGTTAGATTTGGGGTTTGAGCAAGGTTTAGGGTTGGGGTTAGGGTTCCGTTAAGGATTATTCATATGTTAGAGAAGGAACGAACAATATAACCACTACTAATCAATGGCAGCGTTAGACGTGATAGAATAGAGACGATTATTATTATATATTAAATATTATATTATAATTAATAATAATTAAATAATATATTATTATTATATTATAAAATAAAATTAATACAGAATAATAAAGCTGAGGATTCAAAACCTTTATTATTATTTTTAATTCAAGCTTTTTCAGTGCTAAAATATTTATTGCTCAAAACCAGTTCATTCTGCACCCAGCAGGTTGAACCTGGGCTCACCCCCCCACCCAACGCCCCCCCCCAAACGGTTCATCAGACAGAGCTAAAAATAGGCCAGACTTTCTACCAACCCAAACAAAACTTTACACATTTCTAATGTCCTCAAGAGACGCCGGAGGTCTAAACACCTGCACGGTGTTGAAAGCTCAGTATTTTATTAGAAAAATCTCATAACGTACGATATAAGTTCTGCTCCCCGAACGCACGTAATCTCCAGACTCAATTACAAAACGTCTCTCAATAAACTCTGTGAGCAGATTTACAGTTTCTGGAGGGGGGAGGAGAGAGGAGGGGGGTGCACGGGGAGGGGGAGGTAGGAGGGTTCGACTGAGATTGCATTTATGGCAGGACTCGGATGGGGACGTGAGTCCACCGTTTTGAGTTTGACGTGGTGGTTTAATGAAAAAAATCCATCAGTGGAAAACTGTTGGACAGTTCGCTTTCAAACCCGGAGAGCTTCTTAAAAATGGAGACGTTATGAATAGAATCATATTTGTAAACCAGATTCCATTTTTAATAGATTCTTTCTCATCGTTTTGCATCTGGAATGTAGTTCAAGTCATAAGTGTGACGTCAGGAACAAATATATATATATATATAAACACTGGGGGCGGCACGATGGCTGAGTGGTTACAGCACTGTGAAACGGGGACTCCGGTTTCCTCCCACAGTCCAAAAACATGCACTAGGTTGAAATGTGTAAATT
>JAOTRQ010061994.1:0-13452 GCA_028565875.1 Hoplisoma paleatum
AGTGTTAGAAGGCGGGGCTAGGTGCGCGAGTGGCAGGAGTGGAAATAGAAGGAGAGACCGACGCGGGATTTCTCACAAAAATAGTATTACAATAATAATAATATTATTATTATTAGTGATTTCTTAATGATGTTTTTGTTATTATTCCTGTTGTCATTATTACTGTATTATAAGCATATATTAATAAGCATATTATAATACATATATTAATGTATTAGCATTATACTTAATATTGTTGCTTCTATTTTTATTATTTTCCTTTACGCTGGATGTAACTATATGGACAAAAGTTTATAGACCTTCTTCAAATATTTACATTCAGGTGTCTCAGGCACCAGTGCTGATAAGTATAAAGTATAAAGTGGTTGCACGTATGAATAAATAATTAAATGTATTTATTTGCACATAAACTTTTATGTTGTGTGTTATAGCTGGAATAGAAGTGGATGCTGATTTGGACAGTGACGGTACGTCCAATAACTGAAGAGTAAGTGTACGTCCTTCCTGTCCCTGTGTTAACATCTCTCCTGTTCGTCAGAAAACACCAGAACTCCTCGCAGGAGTGGCAGAAGAGCCAATCCTTCTTCTCGCAGAAGCAGAGTCCGAGCAGCCCACAGCGAGGAGGAAGATGAGGAGGAGGAAGACGAAACACCTCGGAGACGACGAGGACGACAGAGGAAAGGAAACAGCGATGAGGACGACCAGAGCGAGAAGGCGTCTCGCACCCGGAGGAGACCGGCCGGCCGGAGAAAGGCCGGAGGAAAGGCTCAGGGCTCGGACGAGGACAGCGACGAGGAGAGAGGGGGCAGGAGGAGAGGAAGAACGATCAACAAGAAGGACAAGGAGGAGGAGAACAGAAAGGAAAAGTTGGCCAAGGAAGGAAAGGAGGACTTGGACGACAACAAGAAGGAAGAAGATGGGAGCAGGTGGTGTAATTTATAGATAATTGCTCATAGATTAGATGGTGGACGATCGCATCAATTTAAGGTTGAGATCTTTTAGAAGGGGTTAAACCAACAACTTTCTGTGACATCTTCATACCTCCAAAACACATAGAACAGAAGGTCTGATGGTTCTAAATTTGTGGATTGCAAAGTTTATAGTTCATAGTTGCCCCTGTCCTCCACGGAACAGTTTATTGAAGAAGTTCTTCTGTCAGATGTAAATAATGATTGCTGGCTTCAATTCTTCTTTCCGGCAGTTCGTCCTCATCCGACGATTCAGATGCCGAGTCCCTGTCCGAAGGCGAGATGGCCCGGCTGAAGGAAGAAGTGGAAGAGAAGAAGAAACTGATCGCCACACTCCGGAACAAACCGTGGCGCATGAAGAAAAGACTCAAAAGCTTAAAGTAAATAACATCAAGGTGTTGAGGAGGCTCTTGGTTATTTATGTTTGGATGGATTTAGCCAAGTTTTACCAAGGGCACTTGTGTGGCAGAGTAGAAAGACATTATCATTTGTTCGGGGAAGGCAGTCGTGTCTCAAAAGTCAATCAGCGCATCGTGGTTGAGAAAGTAAAGACCCAAAGCTGTGGTCTACTTTCATTTATCTAATGCGAGTGATGCTATTCGACATTCAGGCTTGTTTATATCTCGCCAAAATCTAAACATCATCTAAAATTAATCAGTCTGTAGTAGAAACTGGATCTCCATCACCGGGACTGATGGGCCGAGCGCATTATCGAAGTCTTTGTGCTCTGGCCGTGTGTTGAACCCTTACCTTAGACTGTCCTTGTCTTCAAGTGAAGTAGATGATCAGATTTTGGAAGCTTGATCAGGTACCTGGACGACATATTTATCTGATGATTTACCAACCTGTCTCTACCTGACCATCCTTTTAGCCCTTGTCCTCAAACAACTAAGTGTATTATTTGAAGACCCAAACCTATAAACTAATCTAACCAGGATCAACCAGTTTCAGAATCCACGATTCCCAAGCCGAAGCCGACTAGGATCCAACATCGTAACGTTTTCATCATGACAACCTACAGAACTGGACTTTTTTTTGCTTGTCAAATACGATTATTTTTACAGCACTTGTATCACTCATTTAATCGTGCCATTCTCCATGTAACGTTTATAGTGTCTTGTCGTGGTCGCACAAATAATTAATTTAGGAGTTAATTAAATACCCGAAGTCCCAGGTTACACTGGTGACAAGTAATGAGTGAAATGAGACACCGTGGAACAGGTTTCCATGTGTGTGTTTACTCTACGGCGATGACGGATTAGGCAAATAGGACTGTGTAATTGAATTATAACATTAACTTTAGATTAGACGCGTTTAAATTAAGAATTATTACACTTGTAAAAAGGTGGCAAGAAATGACGTATCTATAATGTACTAATGTAGTGATGGTTTCGTGGTGAACATACTGTGCTAGAGATTACCCGACGATCGCCATGTTGCCACCTTTGGGCCCTTTAATTGCTCGACATTGTGTCACTTTAGATAAAAGTGACTGTTAAATGCTGAAAATGTAAAAAAGACGATGACTTTTTCTTGGATCTTCTGTGCATTGTTTTGTAATGAAATAGAATATCTTCCTTGTTTGGGTTTAATGGTTCTTGTTGTGGTTTGGTGGAGTCCTGAACATGGACTCATTATTGTATATTTATTTTTTATTTCGACCGAACTACAACTAGATACGTGTTTGTGCTTTTTAGGGAAGCTCAGGAGTTCGTAGAGAAGTTTGAAGGTGCACTGGGTAAAGGAAAGGGGAAGAAGTTCTACGCCTTCAAAGTCATGATGACCAAAGTACGTTAGTGTGAGAACTACGTGCATTGTGGTTTATTTATAATACAATTTTCCCTCTGATTCATGTCTTTATTTTGGTTTTCTTCTTGTAGAAATTAATTAAGTTCAATAGAGACTTTGAGAACTTCAAAACGGCGTGTATTCCCTGGGAGAAGAAAATCAAAGAAGTAGAAAGTCAGTATCGTTACTCTCTCAACATCAACACAGATGATTAACTTCAACGTGTTATTTTAATATGATCCGCTTCCTTCAAAGGTCACTTCGGATCCTCCGTCGCCTCCTACTTCATCTTTCTCAGATGGATGTACGGACTCAATCTCGTCCTTTTTGGCCTTGTGTTTGGCCTCGTTGTCATTCCTGAGGTAAACGTCTTATTATTCATATTTATGATTAGAACATGAATCATTTAAGAAGTCTTGAATGTAATCTTGGGACATTCTGCTGTTTTGCCTGTCCTGGAGGTTCTGATGGGTCTGCCATATGGCGCCATTGCCAGGAAAACAGTTCCTAGAGACGAACAGGACACTGCCATGGACTACTCCGTTCTATTCGAGTTCGGCGTAAGGGGCTACTTGATTTTGCTTATGGATGTAGAATGATGTTAGGAAACAAACACAGATGAGCTGTTGTTTCCTCTCTGAAGGGTTACTGCAGGTACTCGGTTCTCTTCTACGGCTACTACAACAACCAGAGCACTATTGGTCTCCTGAAGTTCCGTCTGCCTTTGTCATATTTTCTGGTCGGAATCGGGACCTTTGGGTACAGCTTGATGGTAGTGATCAGGACGTGAGTGTTTATTTAGTTCTTTTTCTTTGATTTACATCAATCCAAACAGTTCAAGCAGCTTCACCAGACCCCAGGGTGCGATCATACTATTGTACAAGTGCAGTGGTCAACCATGTCTGTGTGGCATCCACATGTCTGAGTGGTCCGGCGGGTGCGTGGGTAGATGCCGTTGTTTCCATACATCCCAACAACATGATCAGTGATGTTGCATCAGTGGCAACTCGAAACAAAGCGGTGGCGATTGCACATGTGTCGGAGGAGGAATGTTCGAGCCCTCATCCTCCTTGTGTTAGTGATGGTGCCGAGTCCTTACAAGCTGATTTTGTAATTTACCCTCCGAATTGGAAGAGCAAGGAATACAAATGTGGGGAAAAAAGCCAAACATATTTGAGAGCCAAAAGTTCTCAACAGTGGTGACACTGACGGCACTGAATTGAATCGGTGGTTGATACGTGCTTCTTCATCCTTCATGGTCATTCCTGTTGGTCTCTGATAGGATGGCAAGGAACGCCAACGAAGGAGGAGACGGAGCCGAGGAGAGCGACTTCATCTTCTGCTGGAAACTCTTCACCAGCTGGGATTACCTTATAGGAAATCCAGAGACGGCTGACAACAAGTACGCCTCCATCACGACTAGTTTCAAGGTCGGTCACACCCGGTAACCATATCCAGCTTTAGAGAGAATACCAAGCTTTCATGACTGCTCAGCCACAATAGTTATTATGTAAATTAGCAACATATACATAAAATATACAATAATATACAGAAGGGCGGCACACTGGCTTAGTGGTTCGCACTGTCGCCTCATAGCAAGAACTCCCGGGTTTGATTTGTGTGTTGTAACCTGTCTAATCTTTGACCCCGTCTCGGCAGGAATCTATAGTGGATGAGCAGGAGAATCTGAAAGATGAAAACATTCATCTGAGGAGGTTCCTGCGGGTCCTTGCTAACGTCCTGATTACCTGCAGCCTGGGAGGCAGTGGCTACCTCATCTACTTTGTTGTGAAAAGATCTCAGGATTTTGCCAAAATGGATAGCAAACAGTTGTCCTGGTACCAGAAAAATGAGGTCGGTGGGTTTGTAAAATGTTTGTGAATGCAAGCGGTCCGGTTGTAATGAAGACGCCTCTTTCAGGTAGAGTTTGTGATGTCACTGCTGGGCTTGGTGTGTCCGCCACTGTTCGAGACGATCGCAGAACTGGAGGACTATCACCCCCGCATCGCCTTGAAGTGGCAGCTGGGTCGCATCTTTGCCCTCTTCTTAGGAAACCTCTACACCTTCCTGTTCGCTCTTATCGATGATGTCAATGAGAAGGTATTACAGGAGGACTCTTAATACATTACACCTTCAGCCCCCCACAAACCACTTTACATATCTATGTCATAAAAAGTATATTTACTACTACTTCATCTTTCAAGCTGGAGAACGAGAAGCTAATAAAGAACGAGACTGCCTGGGCTCTGAACGAGTACTATGCTAACTATACCCTCCATCACAACGTAACGGAGAACATACCACCGCCAAACATTGCCCCTGCTGATGTCATCAGGGGTCCCTGCTGGGAGACGCAAGTGGGAATTGTGGGTATCGCTCACTCATCTTGTTCTTGTTAGCTTTATTTATTGTTCATAAATCCGTTTCATTTTCTTGCAGGAATTCGTCAAGCTAACGGTCTCCGATATTCAGGTGACCTATCTGACCATCCTGGTTGGAGACTTCATGAGAGCGTTGATTGTGCGATTCCTCAATTACTGCTGGTGCTGGGACCTGGAGGCTGGATTTGTAGGTCCCCGTTGTTAATAGGAACTATAGTCTGTAGGTAACATTGGCAGTGGTGTAACTATCAGGGTAACACATAGTGAAGACATCATTTAAATCAAAAGAAGGAAGATTTCTAGATATAAAATATAACAAATTAATATTAATCTAATAACAATAACAATAAAGAAAACAAGCTCTCTACAGGGGGGCACTTTTCTGGTCACTTCTATGGGAATTTGTTTCCATCATGAGCCACCTGAGGCTTCACTTTCTGGACCAACCATATCGTTTCCAGTTATGGAACCTACCTTCTTAATAGAAACAAATACCCCCCCCACACACACACACACAGACACACTTCTTCTCAAGTCTCAAAATATTGGTCACCTTTGTTTTGTCGCTATATATGAACAAATCCATTTAATCTGCAGGTCACATGACACCCTTAAGCAACAGCCAGCATGATAAATGATACCTACCAACCGGAGAAATATACAGATACCCGAGTCCAGTTCGGTCACTTAATTACAGAGAGGGAGAGAGAGAGACCCAATCACTCAATTGTTGTTGTTTTTTTTTACATTTGATATTTTGCAGCCCTCTTACGCAGAGTTTGACATCAGCGGAAACGTCCTCGGGCTCATTTTCAACCAAGGGATGATCTGGTAAAGACAAACCTTTTTCATTTTCAAAATCCTGCACACAACCTTAACCCTTAACCCAACAAACAACCACCGATTGCCTTTCTCGCTTCAGGATGGGTGCCTTTTACGCACCCGGGCTGGTGGGTATAAATATCCTGCGTCTGGTGACCTCCATGTACTTCCAGTGCTGGGCAGTCATGAGCAGCAACGTGCCTCACGAGAGGGTCTTTAAAGCCTCGCGCTCCAACAACTTCTACATGGGTATCCTGCTGGTTGTGCTGTTCCTCAGCCTCATGCCGGTGGTCTATACTATGATGACCATGTCTCCTTCCTTCGACTGTGGACCCTTCAGGTCTTTGTTTCATCTACGCAACACAGACACACATTCAAGGTGCTCAAATTGCAAAGATCTTATGGTAATAAATAAATTGTTCTTTGACAGCGGGAGAGAGAAGATGTACGATGTGGTGATCGAGACCATCCAAAACCTGCCGTCATTTATGGCCAAGATCTTTACCTACGCATCCAATCCAGGGCTCATCTTATCATTAGTGCTCCTCATGGTGTAAGGTCTTAATGTTTATGTCTTTCTTGTTGCCAAAATGTGACCTAACTAACCCCACATGTGGCTGTTTCTCATCCAGGCTTGCTATCTACTACCTGAACACGGTTTCGAAGGCCTACCAAAAAGCCAACATGGACCTGAAGAGGAAGATGCAAATGGTAACAAGTGAACCTTAGTACTTTATACTCAAATGTTACTGAATTATTGATTTTACAATTATCTAAAGCCGCATCTTGCTGGATTCTAGCAACGAGATGAAGAGAAGAATCGCAGGAATAATAAAGACAGCACCAACCAGGTGATGAAGGACCTGGAGGAGCTACTGCCGAATAAATCTTTGCTTCCACCACGTGCTGAAGAGAAGCCTGGTCTGTACTGTACCACCATTTCTTACTTATTCCAATAATTTAAACTTTTTAATTGACCCTGGTTTTGTTTCTTGTCTTAGTAAAATCTGCAAGCCAGCACCCTGCTGGTAAATCTCCGAAGGTCACGGGGAAAGCTGGAACAGCGGTCGATGGGAAAGGTGTGAACCTGCAGAAGGACGTATCATTGGCTGCTGCGAATCCCCGAGCTCCAGTGACACGACCACCGGGTCCCAGGGCCCCGGGTCCACTGCCAGGGGGCAGAGGTCGTACAAGAGGACCACCGCCGGTCTGATCTTCCACTTGCAGTGTTGCATGATGCAGTGTTGAGAGCTACGGCATATAAATTACATCATAAGGTTGAAAAGTATGTAGACGCCTGACTGTACAGCATCTTCCTGTATGGCTTCAGAATTCAGAAATCAAACCTCTGTTAATCCAAAGCATTTCGTGATGTTAGAAGATGAGGAAGGGGAACGCCATTTCCAAAATGTTCAACATGATTCCTCACACCAATAAGTATGATTTGTATTACAAAGTTTATTTTGTACAGCTTTGTAAGGCCTGAACTCAATCAGAAGGGACGTCAGAATTAATTTGGCTAAACCGAGGCCCCTCATTTTGGTTTATTTTATACCATTTACTGTATGACTAACATTTAAATAAAAGACTTTATCAGAATCAGAATCTTTATTTTTTTTTCAGATACCAGGTCCAAAGGAATTTCCCTTGGTGCAGGTAGAGTAAATAATAGAGTTCATTTTTATTATAATGTAACTAAAATAGAAGATTTTGGAGAGCTTACAACATAATTTCAGTGTCGGTTCTCCAACACAGAATCAAGGTGGCAACCAACCGCAACTTCAAGATAAAATGCATCATACGATGTTCACTCATGTGTAATTGCTGAATTATAATGTCAATAAATACTATTATTCTACATTTTAAAATGCATTTGGTTCACTTATTCAGTAAATACATTCTACAGTCAGCAGTGTTTGAACGGTTACGGCCTTCACTCATCATCAGACCTTTATTTAAAAGATTCAGACGTCTTCTTCCTCTACAGACTGTCCTGACTTCAGTCGCAGAATCACCTAGAGACGACGGGACATTGGTTTTTTTTTAGCCCAAATGTGATGTGATGCTTGAAATGCTAATAATGATTTAATGTATGAGCACAAACCTCTTTGAGCTGAGCGATCTCCTTGTTCTCTGTGTTCTTCTGGGCGTGGTTGGTGATGGCCTTCACTCGAGATGCATAACTGAGAAAGAAATGATAATAAATCTGATACCTAAACTAATACCAATAATACTGACCATGTCTTTATTTGTAATCGACTTACATAAGCGAGGTGAGAGTCTCGTCCAGGTTGCAGTCCGACGGGGAGATGTTGAGGAACATGAGGGTTTTGGCGTTGCCCCCGAGTGAGTCCTGCATGAGCTGGGTCAGCTTGTTGTTCCTGTAGGGAACGTGAGCTTGTTCCATCGCTAGAGCTGAGATCACGTCACCCAGGGCACTCAGCGATTTGTTTATTGAGTTTGCTTCCTGAAAAAAACCCACCACAAACCTTTATCTCCAAAGCTGAAGCACTATCTCGGGTATCAGCACTGCCAGATAGATTCCCGTTAGCTCATGTGACATCACAAGAACCTTGAGTTGGTCGTCTTTGGCTCCCGTCCTCGCCGCTCTTTCACTCCCCGCCAGATCAACCAGGTTGAGCTTCCCAAACGTCAGACTACCGTTAGCCAGGTTTCGACTTTCCAGCATGATGCTGATGATCAGGTGGGATCTAGAGCTCTCAACATTCATCTCTGGAGGAGCAACCGAGTCAACAAGATACACAAAAAAACATTAGCTAGTCAGTGGTACTAGCTAGCAATGAAAAACACTGGAAACATAGCGGTGCTACTAGTGTAATAGTAAAAATGAGCTTATTAGCTACACTAATTAAAACGCAGCTCACAAAGGCAGTATTTAAAGTTAGCAATCAAAATCAAAAAGTGTTGCTAGCTAGCGCGCAAAGCGTAGTCATTAGCTAACATTCTAAACTTAAGTGGTATTAGCCAGTAATTAACAATGTTACTAGCAAGTGTTATGAACTCAGCAGCGGTACTAAGCAGTGATGGGGAAACAATTAGCCAACACAATTATTATTTCTCGTCACTGTAACATACTGGTTGCTGCTATGTGTCGGTTGGCTGAACCCAGTTCGAAGAGGGCAAAAAGTTCTCCTGCACTTATCGCCTGTTTGGTCTCGGCTCCATGGGCAAACACCAGCCCCTTTTTGTCCTTCTTGATCTCTATCCGTCTGGACAACGCCTCAGCCGGGCTCACAAAGAGGTCCTGCAGGCGGTCATTATAAAGTTCCAACATGGAGGCCGAGACCTGAGAAAAGAAAGAAGAGTTCGAGTTGAAATGACTTTTTGTGCACATACAGTAGCAGTCAAAAGTTTGGACACCTTCATATTCAATGTTTTATAATATAAAATGTCAAGAAAATACATTGAATGGAACGGTGTCCCCACTTTTGAAACACTGTGAGAGTACCGTGCACCTTGAAGTCGAACTTGGTCTCGTTCTCTCGAATGATCTCGAACACTCTTCTAAAAGTCCTGGGGATGATCCCGGGGTTCTTCTGGTCCCTGTCCCCGACCATGGTGAAGGTTTTACCAGAGCCGGTCTGACCGTATGCAAAGATACAGACGTTGAAGCCATCGATGGCAGATTGGATCAGCCTTCGGGATGGAACACATGACGAGTGTTGACACGACTAGTGTATGCAAGCTCCTGACTTAAGACGTATATAAGTAAGTATACCTGCTGGACTCCTGAAACACGTCTTCCTGTGTGTGCTCGGTGAAGATCCTGTCAAACTGGAACTCTCTTGGCCCTCGAGGAGTCTCCAAGATGACCGAATACTCATCCAAACATGATACGATGGAGTCGCAGCCCTTCGACAGCTCTGCACGTGTCTGAGGTCTTATACGGCAAAACACCCGGATCTTACCTGATGAGAAAATGTATGGCTAGAGGTTACATAGCTGAAACTGTCCTGGATGCTGGATGCCTGACCTCAGGTGTCTTGGACATTATAAATGCGGCAACTATCGGAATATTAGTTTTAATTTAATGACTCTCAAATGTTGGAGGCTCTCAAATGTTCAGCTTTTCCTAATAAAATAGATTTCATTTATGAAGAAGTAACTCCATGCCTTTCATGTCCTCCACCATGTTGTAGTACTTCTTCCTCAGCGTCCGCTCTGTTGTGTAGTGATCGATCAGTCTTTTATTTTCTTCTTTCACTTGCTTCAGCTGCAAAAAAACAGAAGCAAAAGTTGCATCAATATGTTCTTTAGTATATATTCATGTAAAACAGCTTTCAGTCTTTGTGGACCAAGTCAGTTCCTTGGAAACGTGGTTCGCTGAGTTAGGCACGATGGAAGCTCTAGTAGACAAACTAGAACACCGATTCTGAACCAGACCATTTAAATCAGTCTCAGGTTACAACAAGGAAGAGTCTGATCTTATCCACGATGGTTTTTTGCAATTGATTGTCTGCATATATTTGGTCATCTATTGCACCTGATTGTCTGACCTTACCTCCACTTGCAGCAGTAGTAGTCTCTGGCCAACAGTTTTGCCAGCATCTGAGTTCGGGAGGTCACTCTTCCTCAAACCTTCATTGAAACTCTGGATTAAACATTAAAGATCACCATAAATTATTTCCATATTTTACACATTAAAGTGTTTCAGATTTATGTGTGATTGGATGTTCATACGGCAACACTTTGATCCAGCAATACCAAGTCATCTCCACTGGCTAGTCCTGGTACAGTGATGGCAAACCATTAGGAATAGACTATTAATTGAGTATTTTGCCATAACTAACCATACCTTGATAGTCTGGTGTTAGTCAGAATGTTTACCAGCAATGGTAGGCGTAGCTCCTGTAGTGATGCACTCCAGGGCGACCTGTTCAACCTCAAGCTGATCTCCGTGGTTCTGCTGATCTCCTTCACCAAGATCAGTCCTGTTAGATCACGTCACAGCCGTCATCGATAATCTTTACATTGTATTTTTAATACAAAACACATCCAGTTCAATAGTGTTTGGTACTCTTTCTATTTACCTGAGTGGATTTGATATGACGCCACACTGCTCTGAGTTCTTTTGAGAGGACAGCATACCCTTCTGTAAAACAGCCTTACGATTTTCCATCATCAGCCGATCAAAGTACTGCTGGGCTTCATTCACCTCCATGTAGACATGATGAGCCTCAAATAAAAAGGAAGTTTTATTTAAAATATGAAGTAGTTTTGCTTTTTTGTGATGTCATAATGTGCGTGCTGTCCCTGGCTTTTGTATATAGACCTAAAACCATGTTGTTCACTGGTTCTTCTTATAGTCAATGTGACGGCTTGATGTTTTTGGTTTTGCTGGATTTTGTATACAGACATTGCGTTGATGTCATAATGTGCTCAGATTTCTCCGGTTCTATCAACAGGTGTCTTGTGTAGACCGGGGCTCTCACCTGGTGCACTACAGCTGCGAGTAGGCGAGCAAACGCTGACTGGGTCACAGTGCTTGTTTCTTCTCCTCCATTCATCAGCATAGAGATTTCTTTCTCTCGTCTATACAGACTCGCCCTCAACACCCTCAGGCACGCCTGGGCTCCATCTAAAATCATATCTGGGCCGTCATCCTGTCAGACAGAGGCAGTGAAATCCTTAAATAATATCGTGGCATGTCGATGGTGAACGTCCAGGGCTATACGAACCCTTTCTTTAGCTGTTTCCTCGAGTTGTTTGTTCTCCTGTGAGGTCTCCAGCATCTCCTGCACTCGTCCCATCTCCATCCTCGCCATCTGTAGCTCCTGTAAAGCTATCAGAGCATGTCTCATTCTTGAACTGTTTCAGTGACAACGCCATATACAGTAGATATGTAAACGAATGTACGTTTGTGAATTACTTGATGCCTGGTGGCTGTGCAGAAGGTCCAGTCGGGACGAGAAGAGCTCCAGCATCTTACTCTGTGGAAAGCCATCACAGGAAACATCACTAAATATAAACTGACTCTGGTTTGTACAGGACTTTTAATACACAGTGGCAACTCAAAGTGCTTCATCTAGGGGAAAAAAGCATTTAAGCATTTACAATCCTTTAAACATTTAAACAGAATCGACTCTATGGTTCGATTCCTGAATCTAGGGTTTGATTCTTTGTTCCAGTATCCAATGTTTTTTACCTTCTCTGTGTTCCAGCTTTCTAAGTTCTGCTTGTTTAGCTCTTGTGAAGCGCTGAGTTCCTCCTGCAGCTTTTCATTAATAATTTGCAGGCTCTAAAATTGCCAAAAACAAACAAACAAAAATCTGTTTCATTAGGGAAGATCATACTTGGCTCTATGTATTTCTAGACAGATTTCTAGCCTGGCAACAAAGCTTGTTGCCCAGCGGAGACTCGAACCCGGTTCTCTGTGCCACGTAATGATATATATATTTTTAATTTCTGAATCACACAATTTGTGGTTTCCACTTCAAACTCACCTTGATCTTTTCTTCCCACATTGCACTTTTCCTCTCCACCTTCTCCTGGTAGACGTCCAAAACCCTCTTAAGAGCGCCAAGCTTGTTCTGGTAGTAGCTTCTCATTCTGATGACAGTTCTTTCCTAATCCAAGAGAAGTCACTGTCACAGGAAAAAAACAACAACAACAGTTTGCACCAATGATGAGAATTTCACGAACTTGGACCTGGTTTTCTCGAGATGCGATGAGGAAGTTCTCCTCCAGTTCCTGGACCATCTCCAGGTGCCTGCTCTTCATAGTCATCACATCATCGGCTATCTGGATAAGATATTGAGATGTCAACATCATATGTTATTACAACATCACTGCGTGCACAAAAACCTATTTACTCCTTCACATCAGTGTCTCAATGGACCTTCTTATGGGTAAAGACCTGGTAGACCAAAAAAGGTGTCCGTATACTTCTGGCTATAATAGCACCTCTTCTAACAAAAAGCTGTATCGTTTTAGTAGTAGGATACATCATGTGACTATCACGTGAACCCGAGCTCATGGGTACTGCCCGCTAATAGACAGTAAGACCTCTGTTTACTTTTGACCTTTTCATCTTTGTCCTAATTGCGTTTGTTAGTTTGTAGGAGATTTTCCGTACTTGTGTTATACACAGCTTGGCGGAATCGTAAGGGATGAAGATCTTCACATCCACTGGTTCCTCATCCTCTGGATCCCTGACCGCTGAGCGACCCGGGGCCACAGAGTCTGTCGATTATATAAATATTCACAACAATAAAAACAAAGTAAAGAAAATAAAACTGCTGATTCGATTCTTTGTACCTTTGGCTGAAGAGTTTTGTGACTCGGAATCCATCCAGCGCTTGAAGAACCTCCATCTTCTTCTCCCTTTCCTCAGCCAGGATGTCCCGGCATGTTTCCAGACACCTCCACACATCAAACAGACGACAACAAATTGTTACGAATGGGAACACAAACTAAGAAAACAAGACACACAAATTAACTTCGGACCCAAGAAGCAGATTTCGCCAAATGTT
>JAOTRQ010062005.1:0-13451 GCA_028565875.1 Hoplisoma paleatum
ACACACACACACACACACACACACACACACACACATACACACACACACATATATATAAAATTTATAACTCGTTATTATATATATATATTATATATATATATATATATAGAGAGAGAGAGAGAGAGAGAGAGAATGGAAACGGGTATTAACGACTAATTAATAATAATTATTAATATTTGCGCTTTTTAATTGCTAGTACTAAATAAATGAGTGGCATAATAGAATATAAAATACTATACAAGGGGGGGCACTTAAAAACATTCAGAAGACTTTTAAATTGTGTACATTTATAAAAAGCGCCCTCACGCGGGGGCGCCGTACAAACCTGAAGTCCTGCTCTTTGTGAGCGCGAAACCGCCTTAGCCTTCGCCTTGCCCGAATCCTTACCAGCTTTTCCTCCAGCCTAGAAAACAAACAAAAAAACGATTAACTTACAGCTTATAATAAAATAGCTATGATGTAACAAAGCACCAAATGTGTCGCCTAGGTGAAAATAGCGTGTAAACCGAGCAGCGCGTTAGCAGACATGCTAACCAATGAACGCTTTATACACAACAGCATGCAGCAATAACTACAAACCGCTGAACAACAACAAAAGTTATATAGAATAAAAAATAAGTGAAACTGCAACAAAACCAAGAAAATAAATCAGTTACCATAGTTTCGCTCTAATTCCCGAGTACCGTACAGAAACTTCCAGAAGCTGAATTTCAAACTGGCTTCCCGCCTTCGGTTTACTATATACAAACAGCGCAAGTACATCCGGGACTGTGAGCTCCTCTTGCAGCCAATCAGATCAGCTGGTTTTTATAAGGCGCGTTCATTTACATAAAACCTTTTTGTTGTCTCACAAGCTAGATGGACTTAAAGATTTGGCAAACGTCTGATAATACCATCGTAAACCCAAAATTTTTACAAAAATATACACACAAATGATTTAACAACGAAATATTGCACATAACTACCAATGATTATTTACTTTTAGCGGGTAAAGGCACTTAGTTATTTTATGAAATTATTAAAGTGACAGCATAAGCATCGTTTTCATTATGAAATATTGGTCTGTTTTGTTCTACTAGTGTCATTTTAAGTAAATAATTTATGTAAAACTCTGTGTATGTTAGTTTTACAATAGCTACTTACATCAAATAGACACACATGCGACACATACACCTGTACTAGTACTTGTAATCATATTTATTGATGATGCATGGAAACATTACTTCAACTTCTTATATCAATGTCTACACCAGATGTATATGATATTCAAACACATATCTAATTTCTACGTTTCTAATTTTCATATTCCGTCAACTGTCCACTTTACATACCCACTAGACGTGTGCATAATTAGTGTAATAACACAATTTCTTCCACCCTACTCATACAGACTGCTTATACACTGAACATTTACACAGTATTTATGAACACTACTTATCCACCATATGTATTTAATAGTGATGTGCATAATTAATGTAATAATACTACTAAGTACACTTGTTGCTTATGCATTATGCTTATTTGTCCTCACCAACCTTTAGAAATAATTTGTCTTGTGTTTTGCTGGCAGAAATTATCATGCTACAACGAAAGAACAGCCAATTCCAATATTTTGAGACCAATGTCTTTGTGCTTAACACATAGTAATTATAAGCCCGTGCACAACTGGAAGGACATTAGAACTCAATCCATGTAATAAAACTTTAGAAACAATGAATGAAAAACAGTTTTTTGTAAAGTTTTGTAAGTGTTGCAACTAAAACTTAAACGTCTTTGCCCTACATGTGCTTCATTCAGTATTGTAAATATTGTTACATCACCCACAATGGATAAAGAAAATGTTTCTTCGGAAAATTATTTTCATATTATGTCACATACCTTTTGAAGGCAACACATCTTGGTCCCAATGAAAGTACAGCCCTGTTGGTATGTCATGTTAGGTCTCTATGAGTTACCACAGTTGATCATTCATCTAAATATTTAATTTGGCATATGACAGATGCCTTTCCTGATCCAACATTATGGTATTTATCCCAGATTGGGATGACGTTTTCTGATTTTCTGGTATTTGTGAGCCCAGCCCTGTGTTTGACATACCAGAACATGTCAATGTCACACTAGCTAACATGGTTTCATGACTGTAGTTTGTATTTTGATTATAAATGTTTTAATAAAAGTTTTTTGTAAGTGTATGTGAGACCATACACAACAGCTCACTTTCCAATCATGGCTTGTAAAAGTCAAACTGTTTAAAATCCCCATTAGTATGTGTGTCAGTTATAATTAGCAACCATGTGAATGTAATACGGTGTCAGGTAGACTGAAATGTGTAGTATAGCAGAGAGAATGACACCTCCTGTCCCCCACACAGAAATATGTTGCATGTTTCAAGTAGTGTTGAGCTCCTGAAAGAAACTTGGCCATTCATTGCCAAAGCTGATCTTCTGCCCATGTGCCATCCCCATCCCCTTGCAGAATTCTCAGACATATTTTTGCTTTTCTCACAACAGTCACATTTTCGACACTAAACATACCGAACATGAAGCAATGATATAAATAACAGTACACACAGGGTTTACAAAGAACAAGTAAAAACAAGCAAGGAAACTAATTGAAAATGATCGAGCAGGCTGATTCATAGAAAAAAAAACATTCCAAAAAAGCCGTAAACATAGGAACATAAAGAGAAATTAAATAGGACACAATTTAAATAAATCATTTGGTTCAAATTCTGCATCTTGGGATCCACTTTATCCACTTTTTCTTTTGAGTCTTTTGTGGGTTTGTACTGTCTAAAATAATAAATAAATGTAGTTATTGTTGTTTTTCATAATATCCCAACATTTTCTGATTTGGGGCAGTACAACTCTTTGTATTGACTTTCAGGCTAAGACTAAAAAAGTTTTTAAAAGTAGTAGTTCTATTAATTGATAATAAAAACAACAATTCAGTGTGAGTCACTGTATATGTATCGTCTAAAATAAAATTAGAGGTGTCTTAAGTAGTAGTTTTTAGATTGTATAAAAGCAAATGACATTGGTTAATGGCACATGCTTTTGGAAAGTGATTTGATCTTTTTAGTGGGTTTGTCTTGGCACACTAAAAGCCGAATGTGTTCTGGCAGTAGGCGGTTCAAAATGGGATCAAGTCCAGATGAATGCTGTTCTCAAAGGCTAATGCAGGGCCAACGCCCACACCAGGGCAAATCATTTCACACATCCATTTACAGACTGGAAAATAGTCTCATTAATCACTCATCAACAAAATAGATTATTTTTCCACATACTGAAGTCAGATAAACAGTTTTTATTTTGTTGTACTAATTGTTGATATTCTCAGGTTTTGCGGTGTCACAGTGGTCTTATTTTACACAGAAAAAGCATGTCTTTATTTTCCAGATCCATGACACTATGTGTGGATTCTGTGTGTTTAAACTCGAATGTACTATGAGTGAATATGTGTTGTAACATATTGTAATGAAGTGGTAACTGGTCCTAAGTGGATAAAACATGTAATGATAAAACATGGCCTATGTTTAAAAAAAACTTACATAGACTGGAGAAACCGCAGCTCGTATTTACATCAGTAAACATTTTCTCCAGGCCTGTAGGTGGAGCCTCATAAAAACAAACAAAGATTGCCTAATGTGCCTAATGATCTGGTGATTGACCCAGGCCACTGCAAAATTTCTATATAGTTGGTATATGTCACTACTTTACTGGATATATTATATAGATAATATTTCACTACACCTAGATTGCTTTCCCTATATATTTGTGTCATTGTCCATCTATAAGATAGTCTAATCAACCACACTGCTTTTTGTTTTAAGAATCTGATCAGAAATAATATCCCTGTACACTTCTGATATTATCAAGTAATGACACACGATCTACAAGTTTTTATTCTTATTGCAAACCTTTTATTAGTATAGTCTCAGATCAAATAAAGTGGTGCTTTAAAATAGGTAGAGGGCTGTAAAAGATAGTGACAGCACTGTATTATTGTTCCCCTAGGTTATCATAAGTTATCAGAAATCTGCTACATCCCTTTCCTTAAATGTCACACAAAGCTCACAGTTGTAAAATCGATTGTTACACATTGGGTGGGTCATTTCCTGGAAGACCTCGTTATAATAAAAAAGGCCAAAAGTTGACTGTGTGTATTAGAATTAGAATACTGTAAATCTTTAAGGAACAGCATGCTGGTACCAACAGCATTATCATTTTATATGCTAATTTTGTTAAAAAGCTGCTGTAGTGTTGCACATTTTCCCTGTTATACCAAAAATATATTTCAGTACTATTTACAAGTGCCAAGTTCATCCTAAATAATTGAGTTCTTATTTCCAAATCAGTCAGTCATACACTAAAATATTTAAAGGAAGATAAAGATGCATTTTGGGTTTCTGGTGTATTTTTGATGCAGCAAGTAAAAAAATATTTAGAAACAATTTAGTACATTTTATGTCAATTTTATCCAGTCGTAACTGATAGATGCAATAAAAGTGGAAGAGACTTGCTCATCCTTTTGGGCACTAAAATAGAACCATAACCACCTAGTCACCATATTCAGGTTTCATAAAACCACTAAATCAATCTGGGTGGTAGTGCCTATTTCAGTACAAGGCACATAGAAACAACCTAGGGTGCCAGGACATCACAGACAAGACAATGACCGTTTTAACTAACTGCACATTTAGGACTATGGGAGGAAACTGGCACGTCCGTAGGAAATCCAACATGAAAAGAAAATGCACAAGTCCACAAAGAGACAGAATCTTGCTGCAAGGTGACCACACTGCCTAAATAGCACCACTTAATATGTACATTTATATATTTAAAATAGATTTCAAAATCCCAAAGCATCCGAACTATACACCAATTTTAGCTATTGTGCTTTTTAGCCTAAATATTTAACTACATGATATTTGCTAAAGAGCAAATATTATAAACATCTAATAGCATAATATAATAGAAAAATTGGGCTTTATGCTTACGAACCTGACATATTGAAGCAGAATATGGTATAAAAATATTCCAACAATGAAAATATATTGAAAATAGTTTATTGTCAAGAAAGGCAAGAATTTGCCACGTCCTGAAACAAAAATACCGTACATTAAAAATACATTCAATCCTTGTAACAGCACTGCAGTCAAAGGTAACAGAAGAGACTAAACAGGTCTTGGGGAATCAGGCCAGGTACTTAATCAGATAAAAACAAAAAACAAAAAAAACAACAACATTTTTTTCTTCTTTGCTTAATCCTTTGCTACGTAGTTTTTGAAACTTGTGGATCAAATATACATTTCCACTGCGAGTAAATGATCGACAGCATGTTTATATAAGCATAAATCTCAGAGGAAAGGCATCTATAATTAGAATTGTTCTTTGTTGTGCCCATTTACATATCTCTACACATTAAATACGCTGTTGGGCTTGATATTGCATAATATAAATCATCGAGCAATAATAAATGTACAAATCTGAACACAACGAAAAGGAGAAAAAAATACAGAACAAAGAAATGGCACAGCCTCAAGAAATAAACTGCAGAAACATTACAATACAAACAACTCAAACACCAATGCCAATTCATCATCCCCTAAACAGAACATACGGTGACTACTGAACTAGTTCACATTAAACTGTATAAAAAAGTGCAGAAAACCAAGCTGCTCAAAAAACAGCCTATACAGTCACATCCTGAAGTGTTGAAGTGCATGTAATGATTGAGCCTTTGAGAAAAACTCAGCACTCCTCGACCACAGTACCAGTCGCTGAGGAGTAAAGCTTCTTTTTAATGAGCCGGAATCCAGGGCCAAGCCTGAGTACCCTGCGAGAGAAGCAAGTGTTGATCCGCAGAAGTTCACGCAAGTTCAGCCAGCTGCCACCATCTTGCTTAAAGACCAATGTCAGTTCAAAAGTGGGCACCACACTGGCATCACAAGCCAATTTTTCCAGCCTTGCACAGCGTCGTTGATGATTCTCTTCGAGCTCGAGATGCACGTCTAACAAGCAACCACGCAGTCCACACGGCTCGCATGCGGCCAGCCGCAAAACATCCCGTGCTACGCGCTTCGTCAATGTCTCGGGAACCAACACTTGCGCACAGTGTAGGGTGCTGGTCTTCGCCCGAGCGAGACAGCCCTCCAGCAATCGCACCAGCTTTTGGCAGGCATGCTCCTCAAATGCCTCAGTGCTCAGGTAGGCCTCAGACAGGCAGTGCTCCCAAAAGTCCAGTTCTAAAAGAAACATGAGGATAAATGATTCAGATATCAATGTAAAGATGATAATACACATATATACAAACACGATGTGAAAATTAAAAAAGGTTAAATCACTTTAAATGACTGTGGTTTATCACATCCTTCATGTTACCTAGCCACACAAAGGCCCGATAACCAAGAAATAACTTAAATGGGATCTGTCAGACAAAAAGAAGTAAACCAAAAGATGCTCAAAAGCTAAAACCAAAAATGAAGCTTTTTCAAAAGCTTTGGGACTCCAGCAAACTACATTGCGAGCCAGGAAAGAAAACTCATACCAATAGTAAAATGTAATGGTAGTGTGGTGATTTTTGGGAAGATTTGTTTCATCAGGACACAGAAGACTTGATGTGATAAGTAAACCCATGAATTCTGATGTCAACCAAAAAAGCACATTAGGATTCTGCAAAAGGACAATGAACCAAAACACACAAGCAGGACCAAATCTGACTGGCTTGAGAAAAAACTAAACTGAGCCTTTGAAGTGGTCTAATCAAAGTCCTGATCTGAATGAGATCGAGAGTCTGTAGCATAACCAATAAAAAGACATTTCGTGCTCGAAAATCCTGCAGTGTGGCTCAACTGCAACAATTCTGCAAAAAAGAGACGTCATTCAACAAAAACGGCAACAAAATTCCTCCACAGCGTTGTGTAATCGCAAACACTTGATTGCAGTTGTTGCCTGTAAGGGTGGCCCAACCAGTTATTTTGTTTAGGGGACAATCAATCACTTTTCAAACAGGGACCTGTAGGTGTGGATTCCTGTTCCCCTTTATAATAAAGACCTCTATTGATGAAGTGCATTTTGTGTTCATTTGTATATTGGTGTAATTGTTCCATTTGATTGGTAATCTGAAACGTTAACGGTACGGTAAACGTTAGATGTAATGCTTAACTTAAAAAAGAAGAAAAGAAGTTCAGAATCTTGGTGGTGATGTGCTAATTGAATATCCCGCTGCACCCCATGGCATCTAGGCATTTCAGTAGCTCTTAGATCTTGGTCAGGTCATAGTGGGTTGCAAGTTATGGTAGCTTTACACTGGACACTTTATTAGCACTGCCACTTTGTCATACTTGGACATTCATGGACACTAAGTCACTTTTAACCAGTCACTTTATTTATATAAAAAAATTATATATATATTACCTTTTCCTACGTATTACTTTGTTGTTCATATGTCTATAGTTATTGTTTTCATTTCTAATCGATTTTTTTTAGCTTGTTAACAGTAATTTCGAGTGTTCGGAGGGTTGTACTGTGTATAACTATGTATGTGACAAATAAACTCATTTCATTTGATTTAAAATCCAATGAATTACAACCACACACATCCACTCATAACTGGGGACTGCAAAATGCAATCAAACTGTTTGCGCAACTTTGTTTATTTGCTTTTTTAACTACTCAAAAGTAAAGCACATGTTAGTGTGGGTTTTGGGGTCTCTGGGTTAATTATTTTATTGCATATATTATCAAGAATAGGGCCACTTGAACAGAGCACTAAAAAGGATAAAATACCCAGTGCAGAATTAACACAGAGACTATTAAAATGATTTGTTGTTAGTTGGAAAATATTGCTAGCAGAGACAAAATAAATCTCTGCTGACAAAGAAGCTCGACTGCTTAACAACATGACTTCATCTTCATGGTGACGTCACTGCGACAAGCCTCTTGTGAGCCCTGCAGCTTTAAATCAGCTGTGCAGTAAACATGCAGTTCAGCTGCTGGCTTTGTTTAACTCCAGACAATAACAGCACAAACAACGAACAGAAATGTGCAGTAATGTTCACCTTTGTCGATGCACGACTGCTCGTAATCTCGATCAGTAAAATCCAAGATGCATTCAGAGTTCTTGTTCTTTAATGTGCTTGTTGCAACCATGTTGAAACGCTTCAGCTTCTTTGTGCTCACTAAGGTCTGAAAAATACAGTAAGAAACGATTTCAAGTCATTATTGGCAGCCAGCAGAAATGAGCCGAAACCAACATTTAAAACTCGCCTAAAAACAAAACACACCAAATATTGCAAATGTTGAGTACCAATATATGAAGTTGCTAAAACCACCATTCAAACAACAAAAAAAAACTCTCCAAAAGTTTTAACAAATAAAAAACAAAGATACATGCTTACCTTTTAGAAGGACGATAAAATACAAGTTGGAAACTTTTAAATAAATAGTCACAGACTCCACACAAACACAATCTTACACCATTCTCAACAGACACTAACACCGACCTCGGCCTGCACGTATTTATAACCTTTTTCTGACAGCGCCCCCATTCCACCAACCAATCAGAGCAGGTCTGGCGGTCACTAGTCCTGCCAGCAACAAAAACGTCTTACATTCGTGAAACGTGATTGGACGACACGTCTGTTCGACACCAACCAATTGCAGTGGAGTAAAAATTCGTTGCTACCTTGAGAAGATTAACTGCCATTGTTTCTTCTGTCAAGAGTACAACGTCATAACCGACTTAATACACCACTTAAATTGTCAAAATAATGCCGTAAATTGCCACGTCTCATAACAAATTGAAATACTTCAATTTAATTAAACGTACATTTGAAGTGAACATTCCGTTCATTAACTGATACTTCATGTAGTTATTAAATAAAAGTACAAAGCATTGATTTCTTACATCTCTATCTATTCGTTTATCGTCCGTTGTTCCCAGTTGCTGGGGTAGGACGTTAATGTTTGGCAACGTCCGGATGCCCTTCCTGACGACAACCACCAGTAAGTGGTGGGAACTTGTGAGACTACTGGACAAGTTCACATTTCCGATCAACTTAGTGCATGTTTTTGGACTGTAGGAGGAAACCGGAGTACCCAGAGGAAACCCATGCTGACACGGGGAGAACATGCAAACTCTGCACAGAAAGTCCTTAGCCTGACCCGGTGATCGAACCCGGGACTTCTTGCTGTGAGGCGACAGTGCTGAACCACTCAGCCACCGTGACACCAATTAATTGCATACAAAGTCATCTATTTTCGAGAAGCAAATACCTTCCACAAACAAATGTGTCTTTTATTATATGTCTCTATTCTAATTCATTATATTAAAATGAATATATAATTAGACGTCATTAATATTACTTATTGTCTTGGACGGTTTCAATCCATCAACCCACCTCATTCATTTAAAGTGATTACATCCATGTTTTGAATAACATAAGTTGATTGACCAAGAAATAATTATTGTAACAAAGTCAAAAGCATTTTACCCAAGTATACTTGGGTATAAAACACTTTCCTAATTTGGTAAAGGGCATCCAGTTGCAGATGTTCCAAAAAGTGTTTACCAACCCATGGTGAAAAACAAGTTCATTTAAACTATGTTCTCGATGGCTATTTTTCTTCTTGTAATATAACTCTGTCCACTGAGTACTCTTGACGTAGACACACTCCTCCAAGCATTCATTCAACCAAGGCAGGGAGTAACAAAATACAGTCTGTCACATGGCATAAACAAGATCCTGGTGATAAAACAGTCACATGTGTGCTCTGCATACAGTATCTGGAAAACACACTCAATACAAGCTACTAATAAAAATTAATATAAATATACAATATAAGTGTTTTGTAGACTTAATTGCAGAACTATTAAAGATTTATGCAAATTTAGGTATTATAAATGACATGAATTTAAGTTACTTAAAAGGGTTGTCAGGAGTTTGTGACACAATAAGTATTAATATATCCTAAAAATCAGGGCCACTCTGACCATCAATTTTAAGTACTGAACTAATAAAACCTATCCTGCGAGGGAAATGGAGCCAAAAAATCTTTAAAGACTGAAAACGGTCTTAAGGTCTCACAATATCAGTGTTTGACAGCGTATCGTTTTTATTCTTACTAAGGGCAAGGATCGAAATTATTCTTACTAAACCTGTTTTTAAACAAAGTATTTTTATTCTTTATGTATTTTACTCATTCAGTCACATACGAATTACAGCCACAGATTGCACTGGCAAATATTGTTGCGTATAAACTAATTGACTAAGTTACATAACTTTTAATTATTTCTAAGCTATTGGCTTGTGCATGTGTTTTACAAGAGTGTGTCTTGTGACTACTGTATTTATGTGTATGTGTTTTACAAGTGTGTGCCAATCTTTCAGCTGTGTGTGAGAATTTTTACTCCTATGTTGCGAGTACAAGAAAAGAATTAAAAACAAACTAGAACATTTCAGAAGAACTAACAGTAAAATAACATTTTGAAAGACTGGCAATTGGGTACGTCTACATCAGGCAATGTCTATTGTATACTGTATATACAGATTAATAACTTCTCAAGCAAAGATGGTTCACATTGTGACAAACTTTGTAAATGCATTGACATGGGCTACTTGCATTTGTGTCCACAACATGGTGGCAGCCATTTAAGAGCTGCTTCATGTTGCGTCCAACTGTTTCCACAGAATTATATCTTTATTCCATATTCGAAAACAAAACGTCAAGTTCTTATCAGGGATAGTTATGTACATTGGCAAATACTTAAGAAACCATACTTCAAGGATGTGAGCAGGTTTTTATTTTTAGAATTAATGTAAAACTAAAGAAATTTGACAAAATGTCCAAAAGAAAAATGTTTTAAAAGCAACATTTCTTAATTTTTCATTACCATTTTAATAGAAACTCTATAATCGTGACACATATCAGAATGAAGCACAAAATTTTGATTCATGCCATAAAAAATTGTGCTGTACAATGTATAAAGTATCCTTTCCGCATTAGCACAAAATCTTGACAATATTTACTTATTGCTTCAAAAACATTCTATACAGTAATATTTATATGCATTTAGGCTTCAAATCTGCTGTTTAAATACACATAGAAATGTGAAGTATACGCTCCAAGTCATTTTATTCCAGTGGAACATCATTGAAACGAGTGGTCGAGTGTAGATTCAGATTTTTTTGGATCATCTTCCATCTCCATCCAGCTTATTTCGCTGCAGCCATATCACAGTGTGAAGAGAACAAATGTACAGTTAAAGTACACTCACATTTTTGCAAGGATAAAAAGAGATTAAAAGTTATGATTTTTCATCTATGACTAAAATCTTAGCTTTCATTAAGGTTATCATGAATTAAATTGCAGTATTGAAACCTTATTTATTAAATAATAAATTGGGTGTTGGTTTTAAACATGGAATGTCTCGCATATTAAAAAATGTGTTCCCAAATTTTATATAGCACCACCAGTGTAAACGGACTTAAATATTTGGGTTTGTCATGGCATTTGAATTATTTAATATTTTCTGAGCTCTTTTTTGAGAAATAAAATATTTGCCCAAATAACCTGCACATGTGAAATTTAAATCCGCTGTAAATGTTTATTTTCCCACTAGAGGTCACTACAATATAGGTTATGGAGAATTATATTGAGAAAAGGTTATAATAATCCAAAACATAAAGGCAAAAATATACCCCCCAAATTCATAATATAGTTCATAAGTGCATTACCCATTCCTGATATCTAGTCAACAATAAAACAAAAAGCACTCTAGCAAACTAATTTGTGTTTGGCCCATTTAGCTGCTCAGTACGCCGAAAATACACAATCAAATGAAAATAAATACAATCCTGGATTTCCACATAATCAAAAGTCAAGGAGCTCGATCAAATCCGACCAACAAAACGTTGATTATAGAGACTATTCTAAACAATACATTTTTTATTGTAGTTACTGAACTGATAACATATTGGCAAAAGTTGCCAGCGCTTTAGTCATCTGGGATTCAATGACATTTGGAATTGATTGTGCCTCTTCGAGTCAGTTAGTGAGTTGTTAAGAAACCTATTTTTTCATCACTCACTATTTGTTTGCTAGGTGGGGTGAGTGAAGGGAGGTGGACAGATAAACAGTAGGAAACACATTTTCTGGCCTACAATGAGTTATTAAAAGCACTTGCTTCCTCCCAGCAACTACAACTTAGACAGGGCTGAAATAAGAACAACAGATGGCATATAGTGGCAAACAGAACACAGACAAAGTTCATATCTATGTTTAGTGTAACATTCAGTTAATATGTTTCACAAAACGCTCATCTGATGACCATCTCACAATGAAACCTGTTCCCAGTTATGCCTGTACCTAAGAAAGGTATTTAAATAAGTTAGCAAGCATACCATTCTCCTCTCCACCTGATTTCACTCCCAGAAGCATGACCCCATCTTTGTTACTCTCTGTCCTTTGGAATGATGCACTGGGGTTTGTGGAGCCATATGAGAACAAAGCAAGAAAATAATTACCTTTACAAGACTATTTTAACCAGTTTTCTTATATAATTGTTCCTTATTTTGATTAACAGCTTTCACAATTACAAAGTTATTGCCAGATTCCATTACAATTCCTCATATGCGTTTCACTTAAACAGTCCATTCTGTATTACCATTATAGCCCAAAGCCTAGAGGTATGTATGTTTAGAGCTCATTTAGAGTGACTTTTGAATTCTAGTTACTTTTAAGCTTAATTTTATTATAATACATGATTTGCTACAAGGTTTGGTCTTTGCCATGTTAATGTCTTTTAAGTTAATTTCACTATTGTTAAAATGGTGGACTCAACACCATTCAAATTCTCAACACACATCTAGAAAGATTAAGCCAGGAATACATGTAGATGAATCTGATCATATTTTAGAGAGTCAAATGGTCTTTATATGTTATTATAAAAATTATTTTCAGTTTTGGATTAAAATGGGAATAGAAATTAGATGCACTTAAGTAATTGTTATAATGTGAATCAGAACATTTTAAATATTTCAGATGACGTGTTTAATCAATAAGGGTGATCAACAAGCATAATGACTGCTTAAAAAAGAACATAAATGTCTTTGCTTGGTCTAGAATTTTGTACTAGAATGATTTTAACAATGTATGCGCCATTACAGTGATCTCTGGAATATGGATAAACAAAAACTGGCCAACATTTTAATAGAGCAAAACCAAATAATTTCTGTTTCTTATCCCAACTACAACAGTAATAAAAGTCAACAATAGATTTTGAACAAGGTAGTAATGTCATTACTTTCTATATTGTTTGGAAATGTTGACATTAGTTTTATCCACTAAAAGTGCTTTAATTGTTGGTGATTTTAATATTCATTATGAGGATAAGTGTAATCCACTCAAAATTGCGTTTGATTCTATTTTAGAATCCTTAGGCATCAC
>JAOTRQ010062015.1:0-13450 GCA_028565875.1 Hoplisoma paleatum
GTGTGTGTGTGTGTGTGTGTGTGTGTGTGTGTGTGTGTGTGTGTGTGTGTGTGTGTGTGTGTGTGTGTGTGCGCGCATATGTTTGTATTGTCCATGTTTTGGTAGATTCATTCGTATGTGCATTTATGTGTGCAGTTATTTATGTGTATGCATATGTATGTGTGTATGTACTGTGTTTGTGTATTGTTTCTATTTAGATAATTTGTAATAATATCTGTTATATTTTGTGTGAACGTGCATAGGTTTAAATTTGTGCATGTGTGTGTAGATTTGCATAGAGAAATACATTTGCATTTTGTGTAGATTGATGGATTTTATGTGATTTGTGTGGATATATGCACAAATGTGTGTGTCGTGAGTATTTACATTCTGTGCATGGCTATGCGTTCATGCCCATTTCTGCACATGTGCATTTGTTTTTCTGTGCAAGTGAATTTTGTGTGCATATATGTTGTGTATACATGTGAACCGAGTATATGAACAGCCTCTGTGAATAAATATGTGTCGTGTTGTCATGCAAATTGTGTGTCTCGTGCATGCATGTATGTGCGTGTCGTGTAGAAGTTCACATGTTTCCTTGTGCATGTATGTGCGTGTTGTATCAGGGTAAGAAAGTTGATCTAGCTGAGCAGGTGGTATCAGTCCCAAACTGCTCCTCCCTACCCTCAGGATTAAACCCTACTCCAAAATACATCATATCGATCGTGCCCTTACATGCCATTTCTGCATTTTAAGCTGCCGCTGAGAGACAATCTGTGTGTATAAATGATCAGAAGACCTACTGGTTTATTTAAATCTGTTTGTTTCAAAGTATCATCAATTCATAGCAGAACTGTCAGGATAAAAAATATACAAGAATTATGAATCAATTCATATTCAGATACAATTATGAAAGTTCATAATGTAGCTTAGTAGTAGTGTAACAAAGTGGGCAAATTCATAATATACCTACGACAAATACACAGATTAAAATTGTAATAGATCTGGGCCAATAAATACATAATTAACATAAATAATCAAGCTATTTGGTTTTTAACCTCATCCAACACCAACATATGCTTCACAGCCAAACGTTTTTGGAAATCTCTTGTAAATATTGAGTTCAGGCTTTTCAGACACACCCTTTGCTAACAGGTGTATACAATCAATTACTAATAATAGTGTAAATGCTTCCAACTTTGTGGAAACACTTTGATGCAGGTTCTTTCCCATTCCAGATCGTGCCAGTAAACAAAAAATATGGTCTATAGAGACCTTAGAGGTTCGAAGCCTGCTGTGAAACGCACAATTACACACTAGGAGGCAGTGAGCACACAAGCCTGGAAGGTGAGCAGCAGTTAGGGCTACATGCTTTGCTCAAGGGCACAACCTTTGGACCACAAGCCCAGCAGGCCATGGCTACTTCTAAATACAAGGTGTATTTGTATAAGGGCATTTGTTTGTTTCATATTAATTGATTATTATTATTATCATTAATGATATTAATATTGATATTTGGCTTAATTTGGCACACTGTGATTCTGGACTAGTAATCAAGCATTTAAGGTTGATGATTTGAGCCCCACCTGCCAAGTCATTGTTGGCTTGTCCCTTAACCCTGGATATAATATATGGATATTATATGTATTTCATTATAATAAACCCAAAGCAGAACCATGCCACTGGAACAAAGTGTTATAAAGCTAATGTGAAGAATATATATAAGCTATTTCAGATATAATTGCAACTAGAAAATATTCAACCCCACCTAATCGCGCTGACATTCTCCTACACATTATTAGCATTTAGTGCCAGATGGCAAGATTTTCTCTTCAGCTCTGGGGAGCTACATGCTGTAACAGTTGTCCTTCATGTCCTCGGAGCGAAGTTTTTCTGTGCAGGTCACAAGATAGAACATGTTTCATGTGGAGCTTTTATTAATTAATTCTGCAGTTTCATTAAATCATAAAAAAGCCTCATTCAAGCGATGTGGAAAATCATTGTATTCTCGCAAAACCTGCTAGAAGGGCAAGAGCGTCTGTCAAGGTGTTAAGCGCAGACGCGACTCGAGACGTATTGCTATTCACTTTGTTTTATTTATCTTTGGCACCAGAATAACTTCTTTCAAGGGCAACACCCACAGAGATATTTTACAACAATGAGGCATGTCATAACAGCACAAAATCAACGGGACACAGTTAGCACCTGTCGAACTTTGTCTGGCTTTTAGAGCTCTGGTTACTATGGCTGTGAAAGAACATTCTGAGCCACTTTGGTCGAGAAATGACTTGATTCTTCTTTACTACCTCTTAATTTTCCATTAAATCCATCTGTATTCGTTTATTTTTTGTATTTGTCCATTCATCCATCTATCTATCATTCCATCCCGACATCTATCTATTCATTTATTCATCTATCTATATATATCATAGTGCTACTTGTGCAAACCAATTGCATGTGAAATGATACAACCAATTGTGTGTCATTTATTTAAATACACATGCAATGTATATCAGATTATTTTTTCTTCCATAACCTTTGCAGTTGATTGTGAAATTATCATTATCATTATCATTCAGCACGGTGCCTAATAGTGGGTGTGGTGTATATATTTTTTAAGGCTGATGTTCAAAGCAATAAAATTAGTTGGGAATGGAGTTTGATGTTTGACAAGAGCTAAACTGTAATGGTTACATGACTGGGTCAGAACATCGCCAAAAATACACTCCCTCTTGGGAGGTGTTGTCAAGCTGTAGTGTTCAGAATCTTCAAAATGTGGTGCAATGAAGGAACAGTGCCACGGGGTCAGGAACCAGCCAACGTTTACTGATGCATGTAGGGAGTGAAGGTTGGCCCATGTTGTCCCATCCAACAGACAAGCTACTGTAGAATCAAATTGCTTATATTGCTTAGTGGGGATACACAGTACATAACAGTTATAACCATGAAATTGGTCATAATAATTTGTCAAATCATTGTATATGTATTTTTTTAGGATATATAGGATAACATTTTTGTGTACAACTTTCCTAAACTTTGATTTCAAGAGCTTCACACTTCAGACAGGATACTATAATTCTGTACTATACTAATACTTTTTCCACTTTCTTGTAGGAAGACAACGAGATCCCTACAACACTGCTAACCAAGGATTCAACAATAGATCTTGCCTCAACCTCCCATCAAGATGAGTCTGTCTCTCAACGAGCTTCAGTCATCGATCCTGACCATTCCCACGAGGAAGGATTGCACACCATCAGCCTCTCCTCCGATGAGGAAGAGGGAGCAGCAAGCCCCTCACATGAAGCTGGCACAGAGCACGCAGATGAACCTGATGATGTTTTTCCAGGAGGAAGTGAGCATCTGGAGTATTCCCGTGCCGACAAGTTCAAACGGTCCAGCCTGAAAAAGGTCGACAGTCTGAAGAAGGCTTTCTCACGAAGCAGCATCGAAAAGAAGATTAACAAGATTGTGCCGCCAGAACGGCGTGAAAAACTAATGAAGAGCTTCTCACCCAATCATCCTAAAAGCCCCACCAGCAAGAACTCCTCGTTCCGCGTCGTACCTTTGACTTTTAACGTCAAGAAGGTCAGAGATGGAAATGGGATTGAAGATGGAGAGGAGGCTCAGGCTGAAGATCCCACCAGCACAGTAGATGTGCCTGCCATGGGTGGGCCAGATGGTCAGCTTCCATTGGCAGAGGTCCATAACGAAGAGCCAACAAATAATGAGAAGGATCACAGCCCAGAAAGTGCAGATAAAGATGCACCTGTTACTCAGAATGGCCAAGATGAGCAAAAAGAGCCAAAAGAGCAAGATGGAAAAGATGAGCCAGGAAGTGAGCTTGAAAATGGTCCCTCAGACAAGCCTGCTAAAGAAGAGGAGTCACCAGAAAGCAAAGAGGCTGACAAGGAAAATCATGAGAATGGGAAAGATCCTGGTGGAGAACAAGAGGAGGAAAAATCTGGTCCTGCCCCTGAATCTCTCACGCCGGCTTCGGTACCGATCGAGCAAGCTTCGTAGAATCACTGGACTTGGTCTGATCACCATCCTTAAACTCCTGAGAATAGCTTAGCACATGAGCAATCCATTCGTTCATTGCCATTCGTGTTACGTAGGAGTTATAGAAAAGGGAGCTTTTGTAAAAAGTTTTGGTTTTTTTTCAAAACTGGGCTGAACATGTGAATGGGTGAAAACTATTAAGAATGTCTTACCACATTTTATAGATTAGCATTAAACCTTTATATAACCTCACTGTTGTATATAACCTTACATTTCTATTGCATGCATTGTATTACCACACTCTGTACACCAGATTTAGATCATCTAGTGTGATTCCATACACCAAGAGATTAATTCACAAACAAAAATGTATACAGTGCCTATTCTACGCAGTTTCTGAATTAGTAGTCAGTTCATCTAAGCAAGCTCATTTTCCATCTCTGTTTTCAGATAGCTATATATGTCTTGCTATATTAGATATTGGAGTATTCACTACACACAAGTCTACATTTAAGACCACTTTTAATGTTTTAATAAAATAAACTTTTAATAAAGTATTTACGAATTGTGTATGTGTGTTTAAAGTGGGTTTTATTTGTAATATTAAAAGATCTTCCTAGGTTACATTTCCATATATGGTCATGAAGTTGACCGGTTTCCAGCAGTGATCCAGTAAATAAAAAGTGAAAATAGAATTGTGGATTGATTGTAGATTACCTTTTCTGTCTTTTCATAAAAGGGAAAATCAAAATAGCAAATGAAAAAATATATTTTTAAATCTCTGAAATGAATATCTTTATTAATATAGTTCATTAAAACTTTTTTAGTTGTCTACGTGAAAGTTTAGACTTTGGAGATTTTTTATTTGACTAGATTTTTATAGTTGCTCCTGGTGTCTCTATCGAGAGGATTTTCTACATCATCACACTGAACTAGAACCTCAAACCTTAGCCGTGCCGTAATACAAATTCTAACTCTAACCCTTGACACAATTCTAGCCATTAGATGATGTTACAATATGCCATGAGTTTTAAAGGGACTTATTATGCAAAATGCTTATTATGCTTAATAAGTTTAATGTGACCATTACTGGTTTTTGTACTGATTACCATCCCGGCAGCTGCAACATTAAACCACGCCCAAAGTTAATAGTAAATATTTATAATAAACTAAATAATAATTACATCGTCATGGATTTAAATATTTGTGCAGGACCTTTAGCCTGCTAAACATGAGTAATCGAGTAGGTTACAAACATTATAAATTGCTGCACATTAAGATAAACTACTACAATAAAAATATCATTAAAAAGATTTTCCTATGTCTTTAAAATTGCTCTAAGATGTCGACAACCAATAATCGTTCTCATTTAATAAATAGTGTGGGTCTGTGGATTTTTCACTTGGCACATCAGAGAAGTTTCTTGTTTGAAATATTTTACCGCTGCGGAAAAACGAATCCTTTTAACTTTGTGGATTGAGCTAAAAAAAACCACCAAATCCATCTGCGACTTAGTAATTTAATTTGATCTTAAAACATTCTGTAGTAAGGCTGGTGTGAAGAATATTATTACCACATTTAATAATTCTACATTTCTAGACTTGGATATTGCTTCTGTAGGGTGGCACATGGGTCCTGAGGTTGATCTCAGAGTGAAGCGGTCTGGGTCCTTTCTGTGTGGAAGAATCATGTTTTCCCGTCTATGTGGGCGAACTTTATAACCTACGGTTTCCTCCTATGTGCCAATTGATTAGACTCTTGCCTAGCATCTCTAACATCTCAGAGCCACCTGATTGGATAAACGGTTATGAAGTGAGTTTGTGTTTTTTATGTTTTCCATGAAATAATTAATGATTGTTGTGTGACTGCTATATACTTTTTCATATAAACGTTTATAAATTCTGTCATATCACATGCCTTGCTTTTTACAGCATCATAAAAACTTTTTATTCTTCTTTTCTCTAGGCTTTTCCTATATCCAGAGTCGCTACAGAGAGTCAATGTTGTTTTCACCTCACCCTATCTTCTGCTCTCACACCACTAACTCCATGCATATCTACAGCACGTTGACTACATCCATATATCACATCTTTGGTCTTCCTCTCCGCCTCCAGCCTGGCAGCTCCATCTCTAACATCCTCCCACCAATATATCCACCGTCCCTCCTTTGCACATGTGCAAATCATTTGTCAGCCTTCTTTAATGATGTCTCCCAATTTTCCAACCTTCATTCCTAATCCTGTCCATCCTGGTTACTCCCAAAGAGAACCACTAGATTAGCACTGCCAATTACAGCTCTGCTTCCAGTCTCTTAGACTATCCAACATGACTGGTCTCACTAACCTTATAAACTTTAGAAGAACTCTACAAGAGTACAAAAATACATACAACATAGTACTACACATTTAAAAGCTATCTTTATAATATATAGTTGGCAATCCAATTCTATTTTCATGAGTTCTTGTGATTGTTCAACAAATAAATAAGTTCATTTTTCAACTTTCTCAATATTGATGTTCTTTAATTTATTTATTTGTACAGGGAGATTATACTGTAGAGATTTGGACTGTTTCAAATTTGAAAAATAAATTAAACAAATGAGCTTGTCCACTTTGAATATTGTGTCTTGTCTGTTGATGCTACTTTTTGAATGGTTAAATTAATATGTCACACCACTCTGTATTTAATAGTGAAAATGAATTAGAACTTTTGTTGTGAGTTTGTTACCTTGTAAAGGTAAAAACAATTGTCCAAATAAAACCGATATGATGTAAAGTAATTACAAGTTAAGGTAATATGTAATAAATGCTTATGTAACACACACACACACACACACACACACACACACACACATTGCAGCCTTTGGAATAATGAAGCATGTGATGGTAAGGGGTGCACCAAATCAAATTCGGCTGGTTCTCAAGTATAAACTGCTGCACCTTCGTAACCACTGCTCCCAGTAGCCTGATTGTTCTACCTGTCTCCCTCTTATTCGTACACATGCAATCGGTGTTACTGGTTTAAAAAGTTTTATAGTGAGCATTACAGTAAGCAGATACAATGCTTATCTTCACAATGCAGAGATGCTCTGAAGCCAGAGACAGGAAATACCATAGTAAATTAACTCTTAAGCTGGGCACAGACAAGCACAAGGAATGGAAAGCACATTCCAGGGTCTGATGGATTGCTCCTCCACAGCCCATGCACTGAAGGTGAGAGCTTGTTTGGATGGATTGATAGCATATTTTCCACAGAAAGGCAGAAGACTCCAGGTGCTCAACCTAAAATTTCATCTGTTCAGCATAGTGATGGTTTAGAAATGCTTATCTGTGTTTGTTCTGTAGGCGGGATTTATCTAACTGATAGACGCAAAGGTATGTGTTATAAATTCTTGTGAGGTAAATTATAACAATTGACCTATAATAAATCTGAGAAATGCCTTTGCGGTGACCATGCATTGATGAAAGTTGGGTTGAAAAGTTGTTTAACAGGTTATAAGAACAAAACTGTAATAAAACCTTAATCCCTAGTTTGTTGTTCTAACAGCTCCTTCTGCGTGGATTTCATACATCTTGGAGAGGTGAAGATGAGTATTTATAAAACTATTTAAAAACGGACTAAAATTTGTTAGACATTGTTACAATCAATTGTTGATTATAAAACAATTGTACTGGTTAAAAAAATGTCAGTAAATGTTACAAGCTCGTCTAGTTCTCACATCTTTTTAAAGCGACAAGCATAGCTTTGCTAGGGCAGTATGAGCTACTTCAGAAGCCATGATCCCCACTTCATGTTGATGCCAATTTATAAGGGTTATGTGAAGTAGGCTCTAACAAAGATGGACCTTAAATATTTTAAACACCACTAGGATGATCTGGAATCTCAACTGTGAACATTTTAGCTTGACATATCAAATGATTTTCTAAATAAGTGAAATTTCAATCAGTAACTTGTGAGTTGTGACAAATTTTGGTAGTAAAGGTATTTCTGCAGTATAATTTAACCTTTTGCCATGACCTGTCATTCCTTCAGCATGCAGTGTGCATTCCGAATGCATGCATTTACATTTTCAGCTTACTTTATCCAACTCTGACTTGCCACAATGTGACTATATTCAATGCAATATAGAATTAGGGGATCCAGATTTACCCCAACAAGTGCAGTGAAACACACATTATAGGGCCATTAGCACACGTGGCTGGAAGGCATTTTGGAGTTTTGTCACAGATTTGAACCCGCAACCTTCCAATCGCAAGCCCAGTTCTCTATTGGAAAAACTAAAAAGCTAAGCATAGATTCTAATATACTTGAACTGTAAACAACTTGATTAGTTGTAATATAGATATTCATTCAAGTATTGAAGATTGTTGTTTATGAACTGAGTACATCGTCAAATGAATATGGACACCTGGCAATTGCAATTCTTCTCAAACGAGCTTGAATAGGGTGGGGTCAGTGTTATGTACAGGCCATTAGAGTTTCTTAACACCAGACAATCCTTAAGGACGTCACTTTGTACACAGGGACACAGTCATGCTGGTGAAAACACTGAAAGCATATATGTATTATCACTAATAGATTATGCACCTGTTATCAATGGGTGTGGCTAGATTAAGTGTTTTCAGCAATACAGTGGACCAGCAAAAACAATGGGGTCACAAAGAGAGAACTAAATTACAAAAACTTTATTTAACACAAGAAAATAACATATAAAGCCAATGAAAACAAATGCATGATCAGAAATGTTTGGACAAGTGAAAGAAAAGCACAAGAATATGACATATGCAGGAAAACAAGAATCTTTATATATGCGTGCCAAAAAAGCGTTTGCCAGGTTTGGTCGCTGAAGGTGGAGCTGAAAATTAATTTTGACTAAAGATTAGCCAAGCAAGACATTTCATACAAAATTGCACATACACTGAATATCTTGGATTAAACACTAGATAATATTTTTATTTAAAGAGGGACGTGATAGTCAAAATAGGAGTTATATCCTGGAATCCAGTTTACTATTCATAATGGACAGTATGGCACTTTGTGACTCTTTTAGTTTGGAATGTGCTCTGTCTTGTGCCAAGTGTTTACCAGACCAAAGCCAGAGTGGAATTGAGATCTTAGTGGGAATGGATACAAAATAAATGTCACAATTGTAAAGTTTGGAGGTTTTTAATATAAAAAAATGAATAGAAAGATAAGTGGTAAAATCATGCACTGTCAACAGGCTCTTCACTTTCCACATTAATATGTCATAATGTGCACTTTACGTTTAAGCATACTGGCAGTGATATTTGGCTGAGATAGAGAGAGCTAGATTTGCCTCATTAGCTGTGACTGAAGTTTAGCCAAGTCAGATATTGCTTCCATATACTGAACATAAAACACTATTCAGAAAAGATAATAGAAATATGCTATTTACTATCCATGGTCACTTTAATACACCTTAAGTAAAATAAATCTTAATAAAATTTAAAATTATAAAAATATTCTATATATTCTATATAATATATGAATAGTTCAGATTACAGTAATAAATAAAGGTTAAAAAAAAAAGTTTTAGGTGGATGTTCGATTAACTGCAGTTACAGAGTTTGAACACTAGAGGCTGCCATAATCAAACGTTCTCATTAGCATTGTTATTGAGCTCATGTCCAACAGAAAGTAAAGGATTCAGGCAGGCAGTATGAATTCTCTGCTTAAGGTCAAATCTGCTTACAATGTGTAGTGTTACAGGCCTAAAAGTTATATTCCTGTTTAGTCTTTGATGTGTTGTTAGTGTTTAACCAGTTAGAACTTTATAAAAGAATGATGGCACAATGACATCATGGCCCCGGAGGACGCCTGAAGATTTAGTTTACAGAAGGTGGAACAATGGCATAGTAATTAGCAAATGTAGCTTTACAGCGAAGGTTAATCAATTTCCCACAGTCCATCGACATGCTCTGTAACTTTTAACTGGTGGCTCAGGAGTTTAGTGGACAGCAGTGTGTGGTATAATTAGTTTCAGAATTAGAGAAAGACTTAACAAGGCCGTTGTCCAAACCATTGATCAGTAACTGTTGTAGTACTTTGTGCTATAATAAAGTAATGGAATCTTTTCACAAAATAATCTATTCACCAACTCTAACCATCAGTTAGATTAACTTCCCGTTTTAGTTAGATTAACTTCCTGTTTCACCATCTTTGGGCTTTTGTACAAGCTGGTAATTATGCTGGTAAACAGTGTAAAAAATTACCAACATCAAATTCCATAATGTAGTCTGTGTGTCAGCTGTCACCTAAATAAAAAAAGATAGTGTTGCCACGTTTCACATGTATTAATAACGTGTTAATAACGTCTTAATACCACGTTCATAGCATTGTCCACACAAGAAGTCGTTGCCACGCTAATTTTATCTTTATTTCAAACGAAGTATAACCAGTGTTGATCCATACATCAGTTATTTAAGCTTTAAGTAGCAAATAAACGTCCAGGATCGAAAGCGAAACGCTAATAGCGTAAGCTATTGTTAATGTATAAAGTAGATTACGAATGTATCGTGGTTGGTTATAACGTTTCGATGAAAGCAGGCTGTTTGACCAGTAAGCAAGCTTCACATAATGTATTAGCTACATATACAAGCTATAAGATGTATAATATATAAACAAAACCAACACTATTTTTAAAAAGTATTTGAATATGGAAATAACCACAGCGAGTTCACACACTGTAGTACGGATTACGCAGAAGAGACTTACACAGCGTCACGGTGGCCGAGAGGTTAAGGCGTTGGACTCGAAATCCAATGGGGTTTCCCCGCACAGGTTCGAATCCTGTTCGTGACGAGATTTCGTTTTGGCAAATTTTGTCATTTGAGGTGCGACCTACTTATTTTTTTATGTCTACTAATGTATTATTATGTCCTAAAATTATTTTCATCCTTAAAATGCACATTAGTAGGAAATGTTATGTAACGTATGTGATGTTTTGCCTGCTTGTTCTCGTTTTTGTAGTTTTGGGGATGTGCGATAGAAAATAATTTACGTTAATGTAATATTAAGTTGTTTGCCTAATGACGTGGCGCGGGTATTGTACGTTCGTTACGTGTTTTTTTTTGTTTGTTTGTTTTTTAGGGGGACGAGTAATTTCACCAGTTTGTGTGAACCAGGCGTCACCAGCGGGGGGCGCTATACACCGACAGTACAATGTCCAAACCTGATGACAGAGCGAATAATCTGCATGGTGTTCTGAAAGATTTGTTTTTATGAGAACTAGAGGAGTTGAGTGAACTGATCCTCATTCAACGACTGTACAGTGTACAAGAACACTTGTGTTAAAATGTTTCCTCTTCTTTGGAGAGCTTTCATCATCACCAGTTTCAGTCCTGGCATGTTGAAACACCACTTATTTTACACGAATCTGTATTGATTTATTGACAAGAATGTCTCTAATGCTTTTGTCTTGACAAGGTGGTGTTGTAATGCTCTACACCCAGAGGTGTACAGGCTGCAGGGGGTATCATGATTCTAGTCTTATTATTTTATCTTCAGTCCTGGGACATGCACTCCTGCACTCGGGCAGTGCATCTCTGATTCCTCACCCATAATACTTTTTCTCCGTTAGGTATTAATGAAAGATTAACGAATTGCCATGGACTAGCTGCATACTTGCAGACACATTCTGACAGAGGATACCATATATTTAATTTTTGTCAAACTTGTAGAGAGGCATGTTAAAGTTCTGGAGGATTAAAGCCCTGATTTATTTGTTTCTCAAATTACAGATATTACAAGTCATTCCTTATCCCAGGTAATATAATGATACTAATAATAATATTAATGAGATGCTAGCCCAAATGCATTTTCAGAACGACTGGTGAAGGATTTCATAACCTCATTTCATAACCTCTTTCACTACTGTTTACGTAGTCTGAATCTACTCTTTAACATCATGCAGCATCATGCAGTCATGTTTAGTTATCATATCAAGACAGAGAGCCAATCACATCCGTTACAGTAAAGTGCCTAATTCGGCACTAAAATACCGTTTTATATGAAATTTTCAGTTGGAATTTATGCTCCATTTACTTACAGGAGTCATTTTGATCTCAGATGATTTTTATATAATAAGCAGTTGATAAATTAGCAGCGTTGCACTAAAGAATTCTGGGAAGACAGTAATTAGACTACAGAAGAACAACTTTTGGCATTCATCAGTCATTTGTCATGACATCCTGTAATATTAAGCAGTTGACTGAGGATAGCAATGACATACTCCAGCAACCTGGAGCTCATAAAAATAAACACCACAGTTTCATCCATGTAATTTTCTTTACTGGCTTCATACATTTACTTAGAAACTCCAGAATCTGGACAGATTGTACAACCGTAGAAAAGTTATTGGTGAAAATGCTTTACGTAAACAGCGGTGCTTATTAACTATTAATATAATAATATTGACGAAAATGACTATGTTTTTATCCATGGCATTCAGACTTTAAATGGCTGCACAGAGAATGATAAATGGCAAGGAGGAGGACCGACTGTACTAGTTAACAACTGCTGGTGTAATACCAAACACAGACTACATCGATTGTCACAACCAGAACTGTTAAATGTTACCTAGACAGCAAGCCATGGGCAACAAAGGACATTGAGGTTCTCCTCGATAAAAATAAGAGGGCCTTTTGTGGTGTCAGAAGCACATCCATCTTTTGGGTGGAAGATTCCAAATGAAGGCAAACGTGTAAATTTGTTAAAGTGTTTAATTTCAAATCATTAAGAGAACAATTTGATAAGATAGTGAATAAGAATGTAATCTCCCGAAAATCCTTTGTGGTTTGTGATAATATGTTTTGTATTTATTTTGTAATGTAAGGTGTGACATACAAAAGGTAAAATAATCTAACAATTTAAATAATTATATGTACACTAAATATATTAGTAGTTTTCCTTTCAACAGTAAAATCATCACAATAGATACTACAGCTTTTGTTTTTCAAAATTTGTAAGTAATTAGATTAATGAGATGTTATTATGTATACCAAAACTGGCATTAGGTCAACCATAAGCTTAACCATTGTAAAGACATGAACAAATTTGGTTGTTTATTCAGATTAAGTAAAAGGTTATTTTTTATAGTGGCCCTCAGACTTTGGGACGACAAGGAATCAATGTTCTGTTTTTATTTGGTATATTTTTCTGGAACCCTGTCGGTCAGTTGTCAAACTAATCAGTTCATTTAAATCGAATCATCGACATTCAGCAAAATGTAACTGATTCGTTTTGGCCATTTTTAGTCAAGGTCGTTCTTTCGTTGTGTTGCGGTTATTTAGTCCATTTTGTAGATAATGAGAAGTGTATTACAGCAAAAACCTCAAATCGGGCCGCGATCGAACTAAATGTGTCTTAGCAAATCGTATTAGGTCTGCAATCACACAAAGAACGTGTGTGTGTGTGTGTGTGTGTGTGTGTGTGTGTGTGTGTTTGTGTG
>JAOTRQ010062033.1:0-13448 GCA_028565875.1 Hoplisoma paleatum
AGTCACGTGTTGATGACGTCGCTGATGTAGTGACGTTCACTATCCGAAATTTTGATTGTTATCCGGAGCAAATATTTTGCCAAATGTTTGGTTGTTATCCGAATTGGTCGCTATCGCAGGCATTCGGTAACTGAGGTTTCACTGCACATATAGCACCAGTGCCCTCTGCTGTTCAAAATGTAAATCAATTATCTTAAAAGAATCGCCCAAGGCAATCGATTCTTTCTAAATCTTTACATCCCTAACCCTATTATGGAGCAGCAAGGGCTTAATGGTTACAAAACTGATGCAACTTTCCGATCACAAGACCAATCAATCGGAAAGTTGATTTAATTTACAAGTCTGAGAACTGACAGGAATAACATTCATGTGTGTAATAGTCAGTAAAATTTTAAATTCTAACCCATAGCAGTGAAGCTAACCAGCAGTAATAATTGTATGCATGCTGCTGGAATTAGGCTCTTCAAAATTTTACATACCTTCAAATGTAAAATAACCATATATAATAATCAGTACAATTGGATAACCTGCCTTATAAGTCAATGTTTAATTCAAATTTCCCCAACGGTGGCAGCTTCCTTTATAGGCGGCAGGACAGCAACTCGGCTTACTAGGTTTACAAACAGATTTTTTTTATTACCTCAGCCTTCATCCGCTTGGCTCTCCTGGCAGGCGCAGATGCATCCTTGGGTTGCACCGGTATGTTTTGTCTTTGCACCAGATCATGAGGTTTGTATTCTTTAACGTCATCGTTTTCTGGCAGCGAGGGTTTCTGATCAAACTGCAGAGGAAATAAAAACAGCTTTTAATTTTATTGTCTCATGCAAAGGAAATCTGCTAAACGTTTCCAGAAATGTGAAATATAAAGTGTGCATAAAATACTTTAATGTAAATTAACTATGTAATACTACAGACTTAATGTAACTTCATTACAGGCCACATTTGCTGTCAACTAAAAGAGTACGACAGGAAAGAGCAACAGATCTTATTAGAGAGTATAACAGACATGTATAGAGAGAAACAAAAACAATATAGTAAGGAATTCCACACACAGATTGGACAATAACACTTAAAATCCTCCTGGGTATAAAGATGTCTAATGTTTATAATCATAAAAGAATTAGCAAGCCGCTTAGAATGGGTGTAGGCTAGTTACTTGATTATATGTCTGGATGCGAGTACTTCTGATGGCACAATCAAGTCCAATGCTTTTTTTTTATTTGCAACTGTATCTCTCGCTTGTGGTCTCACTCATTTGTAATAAGTACTGGAGAACAATATATAAATGACAAATGTGTGCTTCCTCTGGATCTCATTTGTAATATGTGTGCCTGTGCTCATAACAGAAAGTATAGAAATGATGTTGGTAATGTGTCTGACTCTCTGTGTCCATCTGTCTCTAATTTGTAATATGAGCCTGGGCACTTAACAGTAGGTATTATAATACATGGTTGTAACATGTGCTTCCTCTCGCTCAGATATCTCTCACTTTCAGTCTCCATCTCTCGATCTCTCATTTGTAATATGTCCCTGATGGCTGTCTTTCTGTGTGTGTCTATCTCCAGTTTGTAATACGAGCCCAGGCACTTCATAGAAAGTATTGTAATACATGGTTGTAACGTGTGCTTCCTCTGTATCATATGTGCATAAAGGTATTACAATGCACGACTAACATGTGCTTCCTCTCGGTTTCAGTCACTCTCTTTCGCTATCTCTCGGGCTCCTTTTCTCTCGGTCTCCCTCTCAGGCTCATTCACTCAGTCTCCCTCTTTCAGACTCCTTCTCGGTAATATGGGTCTGGGTACTTAACAGAAGGTTTTGCTACTAGCATGTGCTTCGTCTCTGTCTCTGCATGTCTCTCTGTAATTTCTAATACGTGCCTGGGCACATAACAGGTGGTGTTGCAGGAGGTGTTTGTGTGCTTCCATTACTAGAATATTTCTATACAAAAATGTATAGTGATGAATGAACAGACACAAAAAAGGAAAACTATGATGTTATATAAAAGAAGTCAGAAAAAAACAGCATGCACTGGTAGTTAAGAAAGACCAGGGGGAAAATGTAGCGTCCAAACCTATTGTTCAAGGTTTTATTACGCAATACAATAATGCTATTGTTTTTTTAACTATCGGGCTATTACAACTTCACGTCAGTAAGCAATTATTTTGATTGTTGTGTATAAAGATGTAATAAATAATATATAATATGATAATCAATAAGACAATAAACATTAGGACTTTTTGCTGATTCCTTTCCTTTATTTTTAAACAAAATAAAGTTAAAAGACAAATCGCAACATTTCATTTTATGATTATAAATATTCACAAGAATCAAACACTTTGATTTATCTGAATGCTGACTTTAGTTCTGGGGTAGGTATAAACTCAGCAAAACAATTTTTAATTCAGCCTAATTTGCAGAAAACAACACAGAAAAAACACAGTGGGCACAGTGGTGGAGGCCATATCAAAACACGACATGGATAATTTTATAACCCCAAATTACTTTAGATGTTTTTGGACTTTGGGAGGAAACTCACACTCAAACCACACAAACGTCACAATCAAACCCAGGGCCTTCTGTCTAAGAACCACTGTGCCACCTATTTCAACAACAAACATTCATGATTTTGAATGATTATAATGCAGGCACAAAGACTAATTCGCCACTTTATTGTTGTAAATAAAGGTCTGCTGATTTTGTATGCAAGGCTATTAAAACAGCCAGACTAATTATCTCGAATCCAGATAAGCCTCTATTATAATATTAGTAAATTGAACAACGTCAGGAAAAATCACGGAGTAGCTGATGACTCTGCAGGCGTTAACACAGAGGGACTTCCCACTTCATGAATACACAGAGGGACACAAAAAGGGGAGGGGGTAGGGCACAAGGAGTTAACAGCTGGTGGTTTTTAAAGCTTATCCCCAAATGTAGCAGCCCAAACTCTCTCAAGACCAGAACAAAAGTGAAAAGGTGGAGGATGGGCATAGAGACAGACTGGGGTAAAAACAAAAACAGATCACGGAAATTTGTGAAACAAAAACATCAACTTGTCCATCAATCATTTACTATTACTACAAGTGTGGCAAGTGGGGTTTAGAGAATGGTATAAAAAACAAGGGGAAGAAGGACGGTAGGCGCTAGAAGAGGGTCAAAATGGTCATGGGCAGCCAAAGTGGCATGCCTACATGCTCATAAAATAAAACCAAAACAATAAGGGGAAATTAAGAAAACAAAAGAAGCAATGCAGATTTAAAATTAAAATAACTTCAAAAAGCTTTAGAATGTGTTAGTTGGTACATTATTACTGAACTAAACTATAATATTTTAAAAAAAATACTGGGAAATATCTACCCTAACATATATGATGAGAAATGTAAAACAAAGTTTGTGAGCCACTTTGTAGTTACCTAAATGCTTCTATTAAAATAGATACAGTACTAGCATAATAGCAGAAAAAGCATAACTTTCATGTCTTTAATGAATTTATTGGACGTATATTACACTCATTTGTTTTTCAAAGTGTAAAAAAAATAAGTTTATGGGCACTACAAAACGTATCCATAAAGTTATTTGCACAAAATCACACTTATATAAAGACATATTACTAAAATTACTATTACTAAAGTCATTAATAAATTACTTTCCGAATGAGTCGTTTAAGGGCTTCGTCACCTTCATGCAAGTACCCTAATACTGGCCACGTCCCACAGGGGGTGCTAGAAAGGTTTTATACAAATTCCCTTATTGTGATGTCACAACATGGGAGAAATCTAAATGCTTGTGATTCCTGACAAGGCTGGAGTGTTTATAGGCTATGCAAACTTTTATATAAGATATCTTTGGACTGTGGGAGGAAACAAACTAAGAGTAAACCCACAACGTAAACGGAGGAGCAAATGCTAACAGCATTTGTCCTGTATATGCAAAATACCAAAGCAAAGCACCAGGTGATAGAACACAGAACCTTCACGCTGTGAAGCAACAGTGCTACACACTTAACCACTATCAACAGACAAGAGAAAACACCAAACAACTTAGTAAATGGGGTGGTGGTGTTACATTTTTCATGAATGTGCATTATGGAATAATACAGGATGTGATCCAAACGATCAATAGAAGAGCTACGCCAAACAAAAATATTTATTTATTAATTAACAGGTTGGGATCTATAAATGCAGCCTCTTAATGTTTACTGATAATCTGTTAGCATTAACTGATACTTTGGATGAAAACAACATCCAAACAAAATTAAATTGTTATTACAATTAAACACAATTATACCGGTAATTAAATCAGACATATACTAATATTGTTTCAAAAACATTGTCCCGTAACTGCATTTGTTAAAGTGTGTAAAAAAAAAATTTATTAAGAAATGGGTTCATGTTAAAAGCTCTCTCTGCGGGATCAGAAAAGCAGACATACCTTCTCCAGCTGAGTAGCAGCCCCAAAATGCATCAGTGTGGCTGCTATCTCTGGAGCCTGGGCAAGAGAGAGTTCTGAGAGTTATACATGAAAAGAGGTGACCTCAAGCTCGGAGATCACCAGCGTCCAATCAAACAACTCCCCTTGTTAAGGGGCCACATATTTGATGCAGAGAATTTGATTGGTGTCAGTGTTGTGCCTTTTGTGTGTATTCTCATTTATGTTACGTTTTTTGTCTAATGCTAATATGTACAGGAAAACAATTTTATCAGAATGCTACAGGCTAATTTGAAAAATCTAAATCATTATGCCTAACAAAACTGCAACATAATAAACATAAAAAATTGCCCAGGTTGGTCATAAATAAACACAATATGGCATTAAATATTTACCAAGCAACTATTTCAGCGGGTAATAACTAAAATATGCATTAATTCTTAAATAACTGAACAATCAAACTAAAACAAACACAAAAAGACAATGACATCACTTTCTGATGAATGTGCACCGACGTGTCCAAACTCAAATTCAAAGTTGGTTGACTCTCAGAGGAAGCACAAGCGAACTCTTATTTAGTAGCTGTTGTGTGACACAAAACTTGAAATCGATGTTCCAAGTTAATAAAGTGTAATAAAAAAATACGCACCAGCAGATTGGCCCCAGACTGAAAGAGATTGTATGGGTAGAGGATTCTCTCGTAATGAGAGCGGAGGTGTGAACCCACAGCCTTTCCAGGTGCAAAACCCATCGTCATGGCTATCTTTGTCCATCTGCGCTCCTTACAGACTATTTCAAAACCTCCTTCGTCGGCGACCAGCTACAACAATTACAAAACAAGAATCAATACATTTTTCATATTTATGTATGGTTCATTTCAAAGTGACTTCTGATGTCCGTAAAGTCTAGGTATCAAGCACAGTCGTATATCAAACTTTAAAAGTCATTAAGGATTGTCACAGTAGAAAGTGTACATCATTATTAAGGTGGCATGCTTTTCACTATTTATCTGAATGGGCACTAAATTGTACTGCAAGTGGCAAGGGCGGCACCCAGCAAACTGATGGCAATACTGAGTTATGCACCTAACAGCCAGCAAACTGCTGGGTACAGCCATCATACACAATTAATTAGCTTTGGACCTGAGCCTTCACTACGACTCCATTGTGTAGTTAAGCTTTCCCATTTCTAGTCCTGAAAGCCTAGCCTAGAACGGTTTAATGTTTACCAAGCTCAAACAGAACTGATGAAAGGACCCTGTCGAATTACCAGCTGTGGGTGTGTTAGAGAATGGAAATAAGCAAACTCAAGTATAACAGTTGTTCATGTGCTCAGTGTGTTTTATGAAGCTAGGTTTTTGCTGCTACTACTCTATCCTTACTTCTTAAAATGACAATCTCAACAGATGTTCCGAAATATAATAGCATATAGAAGGGTTTTATATTTTGGCCACATCTTTATTTTAACCTTACCCTATGCAGCTGGTAAAGGTCTAGTATCTTTCGCTCTACGTGTGGAATTTTGAGTGTGCATCCCTGAAGTTCCCAGAATTTTGCAATCTGGTCCAAAAAGTTGAGTCTGACCCGTGTCTGTGCCTGGAATAAAAGACAGGACGTGGGGAAAGAGGTAAAAAGACAAGAAAAGATTAATGAATCATACAAATAATGAACGATAATGATTAACTTCTTTTCTTAAACTGTGCTCTGCTTCTGCTGACTAATACTCCCTAATGGAGCTTTAAATGTCTGGCACTTCTGAGAAACACTTTACTGCAAGAAAACATTGGAACTGTAGCTGTTTTCAGCCAGTATTTCAATCACCTCATACACTCAAAAGTATGTGAACTAAGGCATAAACTCACTTCCAACTCGTTGAGTCTCTGGATCCTGGGAGTAAAATGCAGCCTGTTGACATCACATGCAAATGGCGGCTGCCAATCCTAAACACACAAAAGAGAGCAGTGTTAAGCAAACACAAAGTGAACGAAACGCATCAATGACTGTTTTAGTACATCAGATATTTTCATGCCTTTTCCCAACAAATGCTGTTTTATGGAAAGTGGCAGCGTTTCTGTCAAAATGCTGGATTTCCACCTAGATTCAGCGCTTTGTCTAAAGAGTGTGTGAACAAACAGCATTGTGTTAACGGCAAAATAATGTTATTGATGATTCTACATACACATACAATTATTTATTCTGGTTTAGGTCAAGTGAAATTCATTTGCATCACACTTTGTATGGGAGATTTTTTTCCAGAGTTCATTCACAGAGATTTAAATCCATCTAAAAAAGAATGAAACTCACTCAAGAGACCCATTATTTGAATCACAAGAGAAGCAACTGAATTCACAGAGCACATTGCATCCATTTCTTCAGTTAGTATTGACTATCAGTTCATTTAAAGCAAGCATATGTGACACATTTATATATACACACACACGTGCAAAATCATTGTTAAAAATTGTATGCTCAATTAAGACTTGTAAGACACACATTGTCTCTCGCAAGCGCACATACAAAAGCGTTTAGCGATGCTGATCCCACTCTTTACTTTAGGAAAGTGTTCAGTTTTATGTTTCAATATAAAAGAAACATTGCATTTCAATAAACCACTAACACTTGTCTGGTACAGACAATAGGCAGAGTTTGATGATTGGTGTTGAGCAGCAAAAAAGCAGAATTACAAAACTTGTTATTCAAAATGGTAGTAAAAAACATGAATCAAAAGGATATTGGTTCATTCATTGTGATAATTCCAGTTATTTTAAACAAAAAAAAATGCTGAGTGGGTTGCACCATCACCTCACAAAAACACGATCGTGGGTTTGATTCGTGTGGCATCTTTTCTTTGTGGAGCTTGCATGTTCACCCAATGTGTGGATGGCTCAAATTACACGCTGATGGGTTAATTGGAAGACACATTGAGAGTTGTCCACTAGGTACCGCAACACTAGTACAGTTAAACCTGTGCATTACAGTCCCTCATAAATAGGTTGGGTTGTGTCAGTAAGAGCAGCCATCATAAAAATTACGCCAAATTGGTAATGTGATATTTGACAGATTGTCTACTGCATTTGTATTAAAAGAAACAATTACATAAGACAAGTATACTGTATTGTGTAAATGTTTAAATCTTATCAAAATTAAACATCATACAGGCCTCAAACTTATCACACCCTGTTGGAACATAATGTGAAGGCAAATGCAATCGAATAAGTTGTTGAACTACAGGCTAGTCTTGATTCTTCATCAACATTTGAGCATCTAAAAATACAACTGGAATAACTGGAATCGAAGTACGAATGCTACTGCATTATCCCAAAAAGCCTTTCTGTTCAGCATTAGCCTCGCTTAAGACATGATTTGGACTATCTTTTGGTATAAATGCAGTGGGTATTTACAACTTGTAAAATTTTATTTCTAAAATCAGTGAATAATTGAAATAATGTAAATCGTACATGTTTGTGGCATTGTATATTTTGTACATTGAATATGGTGCTGCTTAGATAAAACGTAGTTTAACTTTGTTTTCAGACGGCTCATATACACCAAGCATACCAATAATCGGTCTGAATATATTTATTTGAACAGAGACATGTATAGCTAATTGTTTCTATTACCCCACAGTTGAAAGGTAACCAGAACGCAGTTAAGAACTATTGATACTGATTGATAAACAAGTATGTGATTTCATTTCAACAGCACATCAAAATGAAAACCGAAATGATTAGTGAGAGTATCCTGGCCAAAACGATTGATAAAATTTACTTGATTAAAACATACTTGCCCTTATCATTACCATGGTGTCATAGACAGACACCATATTTTGGTGCAACAATAACCACCACTCTATCGGAAAGACATTTAAGAATGTCCATGCAACTGTGCCCATATAGGTTTACTAAAAATGCAATGGCAAAGTTAGGCAGAAAAAATGATTACTGTCATTTGGGTGACACGGTGGCTGGGACAACAAAACAACTTACATCCAGATCATCCTAGGTTTAATCCACAGATTGAGTGGTCCTAGTGTCTGTATGTGATTCCTCTGTGTGCAGCAGTTTTCACCCACAGTCCAAAATCATGCAGCCAGTGCTTGACACTGTAAAGACGAGGAATTGTCGTCTAATGACCTAACCAAAAGGATGCTCAAACCAGTGCATTGTAGTGCTGCTCTCAATCCCAATTGAAAAATAAGAGTTGTGTCAGGAAGGGTATCTGGTGTAAACCTCTGCCAAATTACTTATGTGCTCACCCCTATTGAAAAATGTATTAAAACTAGAACGCCGGATCAGCACACGAAAAAAAATGGAAAAAACTGCCAAGATATCGAACATGTAAAAAGATTGTATTTTTGTATTTTCTTCACTTGTTATCAACAAGTCTGGAAAAAGCGTGGGGTTTAATCCACGATACAATGAACTGGCAACTGTCAATGATCATTGTCGAGCGTAAATTAAAAGAAACTTTAAGATCAAATAATGCTTTGCGTTGAACTTGCCCTGTAAATGTAAATAATCTGTGTCCTCTAAAACAAAACTCAATATATTTATACTGTGAACCAACACCGATGAGCTTTATACAAACCACTTCCTCTGCCAAAGCAACAACTACAAACCCTCATTGAAGAGAGCAGAAAGGGGAAAATGGACAGTGCTGAGAAAAAGACCTGCAGTTAACAATCAGACACCTACACTTACTGGCTTAAAAAACCACAGAAGCCTGATCTAGCATCAGTTAGACTAGCAGATGTCTTTTTTATCTTGCAAGTCCTTTCAACTATGGAAGAGATCTTCAACCAGTGTTTTCCACATAAGCAGATGAACATCTACCCACATCCCCCATCTGCACTTCTTATTTTCCAAAGACAGAGCAACAATACGCAGCTTAATGCTGCCCAAAGAGCAAAATCCTCCATATAGGTCGTTCACATTTAAACTCGTAAAAGCCATTTCAATGATGGTTTTAGAGAAATGTATTCAAATTAATACAGATTACCAAGCAGAGTAAAATCTCATCCCAACACATCTTAAATACTAATCAAATACAAACTGTTTATAGTAAGAACTTCAAACCTGTAATAAAGCATATTGTAACACTCCAAAATTAGACATTCGAGAAGAAACAATGCCCCAACCTGTACCTTTCCAATCCAGTGTTAAGATACCACAGCCCCAACAAAAGTAAACAAAATGATTTTTCAATTCAATAAGTTATAGGTTGTTCTAAACTGTTTTGTTAATTTGGGTTTAATATTAGTTTAGTGTTACTGTCAGTTCATTAACAAAGAATAATGAACTTTTACCACTGACGATTTTATTAACAATACAGACATATATTTAGCTACATGAATTTGTATAAAGTATAGCCATTAACAAAACATCCACACAAAACGTTTAAAGTTCAGTTGTAAAGTATGTCATATGGGGTATAATACTTTAATAGCACATGTTTTAATAGCAATAAATAAATAAATAAACGTTGAAAACTTCCCACTTGAATGACATGTTGTATGTAAAGCTTCAAGTTAGGAAACGTGTATTTACTGGATGTCGTGTAGCACTTGAAGGAAGCACAGTCAACACAGATTTTTTATCTGCAATGTGTAACTAAACTTTTAGCTTAATAAACAATTTTAGAGATAGCTGACTATCACTGTATCAGTAAGAGTGAAAATCAAAACCTTCTTGTAAACTTATCTGCTTTGTTTATTTATTTCTACTTTCCCCAATTGAAATAAACTCTCAAGCTTTCCACTAAAATTCGACGTGATAAAATTGTATTCATTCATTTGTCCCAATGCGCGTCTAAAAGAAAGTCAAAAGTGTCAATAGTGAATAAAACACAACACAACAGTTGTGGCACAAACCCACAAAATGGCCAGATGGTAGTACACTACACTTCACAAAGGCAACATGGAGGAGAGCAAAAAGTGAACGCGGCCTGGTTGATGGATTCTCTATCAAAACAAAACTCGTTTTGTCAACATATGTTCGCGATATTTGTTCAATTGTGCTACTAAATATTGGAATAAACTCATTTTCGAACGGCGTTGGAATGACGCCATTTTGTTGTCTGTTTAAATCTTATTAGTTTTGTAGAAAATACAACGCAATGAACGAATGGTTCTGAAAAAGAAAAGCAAAAAGTCGGTTTGTGGCGTAGTGATATTAGCTTAAAAAAAACTATAAAAAAAAACCCATAATGAAGTTTATTAATAATCACAAAAATGTTAAAACGTTACCTGAATTAAAACGGAAACGTTGTGTGGGTCATTTTTATACATCTTTGACTTTGCAATGCGTGAGCCTCGTCACGTACCGGTAGTATTAATGTATGGATCGATTCAGAAGCTGCATTGATTTTAAATTATAAATAGCAATGGGAAAATGCGTTTTATTAAGGAATCGTGTTTTTTATTATTATTTTAAGCATTTTGTGTGGTTCGTTGTGTATATATAATGTGTTACCACAAACACCACTAGGCTGATATAGTGTGCTTTACGTAATGCAGTTATAGACTACAGCATACATGGCCTTACGTTTTAATCCTATATTGACTTTAATTTCAACAAAATTACACTAACGCGTGTTGTAATATCAACCTGAACATTTCGAAGAACCGAATATGGGTGTTTAAGCTGCTTTTAAGCTGCCTAAATTCAATGTCATTCAATGTTGATGCAATGCAACTTGCCATGTGGCTGTTGTATAGGCGATGTGCTAGTTTTTCTCTCTAATAAAACGCTTTTATATACGTCATAGTTCTACTAAACAAGTGCTATATGAAATATTTCGAGAATAAATGCAGTGCTTTATTTGTTTCTTCGAATGTGTTCGTACACAATTGTAAACAGTAGTTCAAGTAGCCATGTAAACCTTTTACTCATTATACTGCTGTTAACGTGTCCCATTAAAAATTATACACTTACACTACTCGTTTTAATCATGTATAGATATGTGTTCAGTAAACTTATTTACCAATTGTTAAAGGGTAATAATGATTGGACAATAAAAGTTAGGCAATAATAGGCTGCATTAATCGATAAAGGAAAGCCACCAATGGTCCTTGGTTGGGTCAGGATCTGTATTCTGGCTTATAACTAAAATTCAGTTTAATTACCGATAAGCACAAATAATACAAATTGTTTCACACACTACTTAGTAGCTTGTACGCGATTTGAGATACAGCCCCTCCATCAAGCTATCTTTGTATTGCTAAGTATTCACATCATTTAACAGTCAAGTATTCCTGCTAATAGCACCTAAACTCAAGACACGTCCAATGAAATACACGAACCATTTTAGGCAAATAAAAGTAGTTAAACAGACATCGACGATTAAATAAAGATCAGATATAAAACGACTGTATCCTATCAAGCACACAAAGCAATACAGTTCTGTCACTATGCCGCCATGTTGATTTTTTCCCTTTAAACAGACATCACTTGACTTGATATAAATATTACCAAAAGAGATTTACAATGGTCATGGATTACAATCAAACTCACCGGTGGAGGTCTCACTTTACAAATTCCAGTTTTCTCTGCAATCGGGCGGATTTTATTGATAAAAGCGAAAGGATCTGCGAATTCCTCCCAGCTGGGCTCGAACACCGGGCACTCAGGAGGAGGTTTAAACTCGTCCGGCCGAGGCTGGCTCATTCTCCTTTAACTCCGGATCCAGAGAGACACTGGTCACTCGGTCGGACGGACAGTAGTTTAGATCGGATACCTCAATCAATGGATGCCAAATCGTCCCCCTTCCTGATTCCACTCACTTCGAACAATCAGTATCAACACAGGCAGATTCAGTCAAACACGCACGAAGACGGTTGCGCTTAGGCACTCACTACATCCGCTTTAAAAAGTAGATACCCATTAGGAGGTACCAGGAGCACACGTCCCAACAAAATCATTTAACAGTCCCAGCATTAAAATGTAACATCTGTAAATGAAATCAAAACTGCTGAGCAAGTGAACACGGTGCATCAAATTAATGAAAAATGTAAAAAATTGCATTGTAGACCTCAAACAAACAAGTAGTCCTGCGTATCTTATTTACCAGCGACACGTTGAAAGCGTTAAAGTGTCCTTGAGTGTCTTGAAAGGCGCTTATAAATAAAATGTATTATTATTATTATTATTATTATTATTATTATTATTATTATTATTATAAACCTAGATTACCAGGTACTGATAATGTACTGGTACTGGATGGTGATTGTGCTCACATAAGTTCATCTGCCAGGGTCTTTCATGAAATTTAGTAGAAAATATAAGGTTTTTTCTGTTGTGTTCTTTTCATTTCACAATCTGACACTAGCTCATTTATTTATTTGCTAATTTTAGGCCAACATAAAGATGAATTTGCTCTCTCTCTCTCTACACTTTACCAGTCCTTAATGCCCTTAATGGATTTTCTGGAAAATTTCGCTCCTAATTCTCTGTGGTACAATAATACTGCTTCCTCTAAGAACTAGACCATCATAAACTGACAGTTCAGATTTTACTTGAATGTACTTTTTAGCACCCTCTGGCACGCTGCTTAAGTGCTCAGGCTATCCTGTTCTTATGAGATTCATAATGGAAAGTAATTCCACATCAATGAACTTCCTCCAGTTTGCTTGGAGAAGCTGGGATTCCTCTACTATACTAGCCAGAGGTAGTTTCTAGTACATCTAACTGATAAGACTAGAACCAGAAAGCTATTCGTCAGCTGCCTCCACGTACAGACCTACAAGCACTTAACCTTCCTCTAGTGTTAGGGTCGTGACCGACCGGTTTTAGGTTTTAAATTCATACAAATTCTACATACTCAAGACTCATACTCATACTCATACTCAATTCTACATACTCAAGATTTCTCAAGATGGTGCCGCGCTGGTGGCTGCTTGTTGCAACAGCTCCTGCTCTTTTTGAGCCTTTTCTTACTTTTTCCTTTCCTTTAGTAATTAAGTTTTTTATTTCTTTGTTAGTTAAGTGTTTCTTATTGTTCTTTTGCACAACTGACACCAAATTG
>JAOTRQ010062043.1:0-13447 GCA_028565875.1 Hoplisoma paleatum
ATAGATAGATAGATAGATAGATAGATAGATAGATAGATAGATAGATAGATAGATACATAGATAGATAGATAGATAGAATAAAGTACGTTATGTGTGCATAATTATGTCTGCTTTCGTGAATGACTGCATGATGGTTAAATGTAGGTTATTGTTGATGAAAATGTGCATTGTGGATCTTCTTTCTTTTATGTGAGCCAAATTTGGGGCAGTAATCCAGTAATCAGATACAAAGTCAGCAGTGTAACCGCAGCATTAGATCAAAGGCAGGAGCGCATCGCCATGGTGCGTCCTCACGACTCTTCACATGTTACGTCACATCAGTGTGGGAATTTTTAACGCAGAAAAATGGCCTATATAAACGACATGAACATGGCCAGTGAGTGTCTGCAGTTTGGACGACTTGTGTGTGTATACATCAGGATGCGTCTGAATGTTTTAAATGTTTTTTCTCTGCTCGCGTTAGCGGCTTTGTTGCACATCTGCCCAGCTGAGAGGAATGAAAGGTGGGCACAGGTAGACTGTCTGGCACGTTTCCTGCCTCTACCCATGATAAAGGACATGATCAAAACACTGAAGAGCATCAGCCTGCCCTCTCTTGTAAGTACACTAGTACCTTTCAGAGTAGGTGAGAAGTCAAGTCTCTCTAAATGCAACTTTTGATATATTTCTCTCTCTAGATTGACAGCAGACACCACAAAAGATATGTCCCAAAGTTCTGTATAAAGGTAAGAGGAACAATCCAAATCAGAGCAAAACATGAGTTTAAAAAATAATATGATAAATATCTGCCATATAATGGCCAGGTCCTGTCCTGGAAGAAATACGTGGTTAAAAAATCTGATTCATAAATGTATCTAGATTACAATAATGAACGAAATTATGAACACAAATCTTACATTTACACTTCACATTATTTAATCTATAAAATAAAACATAAAAACTAATAATTGAGTCGTTATATCAAATAACCCTAATAGTGATAATAATAATAATAATAATAATAATAATAATAATCTAGTATTAAAACGATTATTACTTTTATTATTAGCATAATTTCTATTATTTTGTTTTGAAAAACTACTATTTTTAAATGTATTATTATTAATTATTGTTATTATTGTTATAATAATTTTATTTTTTAAATTGCATTAGACTAGTTAGTGTTTTATTCTCTTATTAATTATATTGGAGATTATAGAAATAACTGTTATGGCATTCTATACTATTTATTAATAGTATATTTAATTAATAATTGTTGTTATTAATTAATGATAAAATATTTAAAAACATAAATAACACAGGTAAACTAATAATAACAGTTATTAATAATAACAATGCAAAGCAATTTAATTAATCATCCTATTTAATTAGTGCTAATAATTATTCTGACCAAACAAATAGTTCATTAAAACTTAAATAACAAAATACAAGTCACTAATTATGGCATCGTACATTTGGAGAGAAAAAAGCACAACGTGTACGTCAGCATGTCTGATAGAATATAAGGAGGTAGAGTATAAAGTTGTTATAGATAACCAAATCATTCCATGTCATTGCCACTGCTGTGCTGGGAGTGGTTTAACTAGAGTAAGGTTTTAGGTGTGGTCATATCGTAGATGTAATTATGTAGTTTAATTATATATGGAGTTGTAATTATAATGGTACAAAATTGTATAGAGTTACATATTTACAATAAATGTATGAAAACCAAGTGTATCTTCAAAACAATAAACTAATAGAGGTAATCGTATCTGTAAAGTATGAGATTAAAAAAGTGTTAAAATAAAGAATCTGAACAATTGAAAATAAAGTGAATTTATTTGTGAGTGGCTAATCTAAATCTAATATTATATAAGTAACTATTATTATGGTAATAAGTAAAAATAGTACAAGTTGATACTTTTCATATAATGTCTGAAGGAAATGTCTGACTTTCCAGAAGCTGAACATCGCAGACATCCACAAGATGTTGGAGATCTATGAGGAGCATGTATTTAAGAAGCTTTGGAACAGTGATACAGAATATCCCAAGCGGTTCATCCATTCTTTTAATACCCTAAAAGTCAATGTGGACCGCTGTGTAAGTCACAATTGTCTGTTTACATTAACATTTGCCACATCATGCTACGTCAGTTAACAGCAGACCACCCTTCAACAGCTTCCTGTAGTACACTAACTACTAACAAACATCAATCAAAATACAATAAACTTTATTTAAATTGGCTAAGGTACAAAGATTTCCAGGGGTCTCACAATGAATTAAAATCAGAAATGTATTTTTGACATTTACATTGAAAAATTAATAAAAATTGATGCAACTTTGTAAGTGCAAATCTACAAATTTTCAATGTTTGGAGTTATCGTTGTCTGAATGTCCTGTTATCTCCAGTTATATTTCTTGTGAAAAAGTTAAGCTTGGCTTTTGCACTTTTATCTATTAATAGATTTGACTGTCCTTTACTTCTTATGCCTACTTATCACCAAAACAAGCAGAATTGTTGACTTGTTTGACCATATAACACAAAAATTAACATCATTTCTACATCGGAAAACAGGGAAAAATTGCAGAATAACACTGCAAAAATCACTTGTAAAATTAAAGACTTGCTTTTTCTGTCCATTAGAAGGAGAAGGGTCAGGCAAAGCTTACCCGCAACACAAGGAAGAAGATCAAGGGAATGGAAGAAACATTCAGGAAGGTATGAAAATGTTTGTGGGAAACGTAATTTTTTTTAAATATATCTTGAAATTATAATTCTATAATTTGATAGTTAATGGGTCAAAATACTAGATTGATTCCTTTAGTACAGATTTGCCGCAGCTTTTATTTAATTTAAGCCAATAGCTGTTAATAAGATAGCATGATTATTGCTGCTATCCATTGCTGCAAGTGTCTTAATTAATCATTTATCTTGACAACACTTCAATTAATGTTTGAAATAATGAATGAGGTTTCTCTTTATCTGAACTATTACATTATATTTATTATTATATTATATTTACAACTAGTTATACTATGTTGGTCTGTCAAAAAAAATGTATTTTGCCCCAATTTGTTTTGAATGCTTGTTTTACCCTAGACACAAATGTGGTATATAAATCACTGAGAGTTAAATAAAACCTTTATAAGTTTGTGATTAAATAAGCTGCCTTTACTATCACACTGTTGAAAATACAGTTGTGCAATTGTAAACATAAATTAAGTTTAAAGATGGACTAGTTGCAAATGTTCATAATGAGCATATCTGAGTACACATACATACATACATATGTTTTTAGATAATGTAAATCACATCATTTTTCTTTTCTCAAATAAGATGTTTATGCATTTATTTGTGTCTGTTTTTGATAGTTGCAACCAGATGATCTATTAAAAGCAGCAGAAGACTTTGAAATGATACTACGCTGGATCAGTCAATTCACTGACAAAAAGCTAACACTCAGTAAATGTCAGTAGTCTTCAGCTGAGTATAACTATATAGTTGTATTTAGTTAATTTTAGTGGATAATGTAGCAACTTCACTGGTGTGATGACATTAGGTTTTGTTTTAATCTACAAGAGTCCGATTTTAAAGATTTTTCTGCAAGTGAACAGTTTTTTGTTTCATTGTTATATGTATATTTATTTGTTTTTAATTATTTATTTTTTACATATTGATTTGTACAGTTTGTCAATATTAAATACTACTTTAATTATGATTTATTAAATTTTGAACATTCGATCGTTTTCATGTTTTTGTAAAGTACTGTTAACTAAATAGTGCTGGTTAAATTAACGTAAATTAAGCACATTCAATCATTTAAATTTGATGCCAAATGCTTCTGTTACTCGAGCCGGCATGTCCAAAGTCCGGCCCGGTGGCAAATTGCATTTTGTGTCCCTCTTTGCATAAGATTTGGGCATTCATGTTCTAAATGTTCTAGCAAATGGTAGAACCCAATTACTCTTACTTGACCAAATAGTAGAACACGACAGCAGAGTCTACAACCATAAAAGACTATTAAAGGCACACCTTTAATAGCAAAATAAATATAAATTACGAAATAAAACAAAATGATTAATAATGTTTCACTGAGAAATGTCCTTGTATTTTTAATATATAATTATCTTAATATTTTTGGATGAACAACCAATAAAGCTTTTGAACAGAGCATTTTCTAGTTTCTTCTTCTACATCTTTGTCTTTCAACAACTCCTCATTCAGTAGGTTACAATAGATTATGCATCTTTTTTATAACTTGAGTGTCTCATGGTGTCTCTGTTTGTATCATTAAGCTAAAACCACTTTTACTTTTAAAAATGTGATTGCTACAACCACTATTCCAAGCTGTGTTAAGACACCAAAGCTGTCTCAGTACACAATTCTCTCTCCACCATGGTCTAATACCATTAATAATTATATGTGCAAACCATACATATTATGTTGGACATATTTATATGTGCAAAACATAGTTATTACATTTTTATTTAAAAATAATTAAAATGATTACATTCAAAAGTACTGAATATATTTAAAAATTCATTATGTTTATACATTTCAAGGTCCTCTGCTCATTTTCTCACAGATTCATGGCTACCATCACCTTGAAATTACATCAGCTGGCACCATCACTGCTTTGTGAAATGTGTTGGTGAGGTCATGCTGTCCAAAACAAAATGTATAGGTAAGAAATACAGCATAACAACATAATATACCACTTTAATGATCATGTAGAAATTTGCTGTAAACATTTCCATGGTCCATACAGAGATAGAACTTGTGACGTTGGTGTTTTTAGCACCACACTCTAACCATCTAACCCTAAGTAATTTGCCTTGTCTAAAAAAATTAAAAGCCCATTACTGGTAAATAATTTCAAGATCATGGTCACTGTTTCTTTATTCATTTATTATCGCCATGTTTATACACTTATAGGAAACATTCATGACACAAGTCACATCAAACACAGTAATAAACAATTCTGTGCCTTAAATTTGCCTTACCTGCATGTTTTCAGACTGCAAACATCTTATGCAAACTTCTCACAGAAAGCCCAGGACTTTGAGTTGACCATGAGTTGACAGTGCTAACCACTAAGCCACCGTGCTGCCCTCATGATCACTGTAATGTTTTGATGTAGCTTATATTAGCATTTGCCTCTTTCCCCTACACTTGTATATAGTATAGTATCAGTATCAGGTCCACTATTGTACTAATGTACTTGACACCAGGCAATGATGTTGTTGTACAGCATGGTAAGATTGAAAAGGAAGCTGAAGGAACAATCTCAGCAGTTGTGAGTACCTTTAACACAAGAGTAAAGTAGAGCTGTTGTAGGGAAAAAAAGGAACAGAAAGACTTTGCTATATATTATGCTATATGCTAAAAGAAACTTATTGTGAATATAATGAAGGTGTCGAGGTGCAGAGAAACAGAATTCTTAGACTTGAATCTGTTATAAAGTAAAATATACAAAAGGCATTTTTATTATAATAGCAACTATGGGTTAAAATTCTGCATATCGATACAGAATTACAGTAAAACTAATAACCTAAAAATCACCATAAAATGACTGAAGAGCTGCTCTTGTCATTCCTAATTTTGCCTCAACACAAAGAGGTTGGCCTTCTCTTTCAGGTGGGCCCAAAACTGTGATTATACAACTACGTAGGATGGAGGTGTGTTTAAAAATACTGAGCTGACTCGCTGCTTTGCAGTCAACCTAGACAGCTGCTATTGAGGGTTCTAGTCATCACCTAATAAGATAGAGACTTATTAAGTTTATGTGTTAGCATCTCTATTAACATCCACTGAATGCGAGTGAAGTACAGTATCAATCTACCAGTCTGTCTGTCTGTCTATCTATTTGTCTGTCTTTGTCTGTTTATTTTTGGTACATTGCTTAACAAGCCTAATTTTATTTTAAACTTGTTTGATGGCTAGTTGCAACTTGTTTAAATATCAAAAGTTCTAATCTGCATTTTATTATTCCACTAATACTAACAAAGTAATTTTAAGTTTAAGTTTTTTAACAAAGCAAAGTACAAAACCACAATAAATCTGATATATTTTCGTTTAAAAATATGATAGTATACAAGACTGTCTATTTCAGTCATTGAACACGTTTAATATTAAGTTTTATTATAAATACAATTTTCTTTCTTTTTTGTAATGTAAAAACAACATTTAAATTACATTTCCTAGTAATTAGTTACTTACAGTATACAGTAAGTTAATTAACATGCAAAATCCTACTAATAAGATGTCCATGGTCCAGTCACTTACAACTTCTAGAAAAGAGCTGCAAGTTCACGATGGTGGGAAATTGAACACATTCTTGTATTCATTTGGTAATTAATTCAGTTAATCGTTGCAATGTAAGAGCCGACCTATAAAGCTTTTGCGGAGTTTTTACCCTCCAACTTTTAGGTGTTGTGTGTATTTATGCAGAATGTCTCCCTCTGGTGGATGAGTCTCCCATTACATCAAGTACGCTTCAAAAGCTGTATGAAAACAGTGAACACTACTAAACGGTTTTCTTTTGTTATTGCAACTTGCTTGTGACTATGGTCAGTACACTTATGCGAGCACCATCTAAACCATTGAACCATAATTTTTCCAAATCCGGTATGATAAGGGTTTCCATTATATGATTTTTTTAGCTTAATACTAAGCAACCAAATACAAAGCAATTATATTATTTTACTTATTATGGTAAGAATGGTAATTTTTTTTATGCCATTTATTAGACAAAATTGCCTACATGACCCAACTTACATATAGACAGTGTGTGAGTTCTAATGTTGCAGTCAGTATAATAATTTTTTTAAATAAATAAAATAAATATGCAACTTGCCATTTCAATTTCACAAATAAGAATAAAAACTTTAAAAGAATTGAAAATCTATGTGCGCAACCAAACCATTTTAACGACTGCAGTTTTGCAACCATTTGAGGCAAGAAGCAAGGTCAGATAATACTAAGAATTCTCTCTTGCTAGTGCATATTCTTTTTTTACTGAGGTTTAAACTATTGAAGTTCCTGAAAGTCAGTGAACTCTGATACATAACCACAAATGTTTCTATACTGAGCAACCACAAGGTCTATGAGAAAACTCAATTCTGGTGCAATAAAAGGGCACAAGCAAATGCACATTAACATGTATGCATGCAACGCCAAAGACAAACATGCTTGTGCACTTATACACTATAAAGAGGAACTTCGTAAAGTTCATGTGCTTTTGGAGAAAATTCCCAGTTGAAGTGTTATAAATTCTCCACCACGTTCTCATTCTCATTCTTTGTTGTACATCAGTTTACACAAAATTGGTCTTTGTTTCATCAAGCACCTAGTGTACTCTACTTGTTTCAGTTACATTTCTGTAGGAAACATTATATATATACACTATATATACTAATTAGACACTGAAACACAAAAGTATATGTTTATATACTAATATTATTGTTATAAAACTAGGAGGAGTATTAAGTGATTAGGTTTGAGAGAGCTTAATCTGGATTTTGCACCATTTGATTTCCATATTTTTGGATGTTTTGTAAGATTGTACAAAATCAACAAAAAAAGATTGTAGTGACTACGCTCAATCAAAATATTTTACTGATGGCATAATGATGAAGAACTTATGAAGAACCAATATATGTAAAGACTTATGATGGTCCTGTACAAACACCACACTGACAAAAAAGGCCTGTCTGCATTTGGATCATCTTAAACAATGTGCTTTCTACATCTGCGTCACTGAAAGCATCATGTCACATTTCTGCATGATTTGAGAGGCTTTCGAGGTGGTAATGTTTAATCCATCCATTGTCTGTCGATCCACTAATTCATTCACTTATCTGTTTGTCTGCCCATTGTCTGTTTCATTCGGTCTTCCATCCACCTCTCCATCCATTCAGCCATCCATCCATCCATCCATTTGATCATCTCTCTGTCCATCCATGTGTCCATTCATCTATTTATATTTTAGTCTGTTCATCTATTTATCATTCCATCTATCTCTCTGTCTGTCCATCCATCAATTGCTGTCCATTCATCATCCATCTTTCTGCCCATCCATCCATTATGTTTTCGTCATTATTAATTCTAAATTTACATTTTGTAAAACATAAATTTATACATATACAGTAACCATTCTGTCATTTTTGTATTTATGTGGCTGAGCACTCATAAATGTCATTTAATGCTACAGAACTGTTGTACTCTGTATGTATATGAATGTGACAAATAAACATCTATTTTATTTTATTTTTTGGTTGTGTATTAGTTTTATAGATTTGATAATAGTGATGCTAATGATGCTCCACTTTAAAAAGGTCAGAAGAAACTTCTTGTCCAAAAATGAACCAACCCATAGTTTACAGATAAGTATAAGCTCTTATGAGTGTCTCTTCTGACGTCTATAATGGTGCAGAAGCCACACTAGATGGAAACTCCGCAGTGCTTGTACATGTAGCAGCCCTACAGGAAACCCTTGTGTCACTCACTAGTTAGTCAACGAGGTGCTGAATCACACTCATCGCTACTACAGAGAAGAATTAAGTGGAAAGAGGATAATTTGTTAGGAAATTTGTAAACACAATTTGTGTGGCTACCTGTTATAAAATATCTGTTATACTTACCAGTGGAATTTTCACACTTTACACTGACAAAAAGAGATGAAGAGCAGTAAACTGAGATCATATCCAAATTAAGTTCAAATGAGCAAAACTGACTTAAGAGCAACAGTAAATGTAAATGATTGTCATCAAAATCTGATAACATCAAGCAGTAAAGTTTAAATCTCAGATTGATTTGAGAGCAACTAATGTGTATGAATACTGTGTACACAGACGAACTATTGGGCAGGAGCCATTTTTGAAAATGAAAACAAAGCACACTTGTGGACCGCTAATCTATTGCATAATTTAACTGAAGCATTAATTTGTGTGAAAAGAACAAATAAGTTGGTCTAAGAATGCAAAGAATCAGAGAAGAATGAAATGTGAAAGTAGTTATACACACTCCTGAAGAACAACAAATCTGATGTTAAAATTGTTCATGCATCTCATTATGATAGGATATGCTGTTGTTGATAGATGTGCTATAAAATGTATGGATGTGCTAATCTAAAGTTGCGTTATGAACAGTGCTTATTGCTTTACCAGCCAAGTAGTGCACACTGCCTCCAATTGTGTATGTACATTTAAAGTCATGTAAGATGCAGCAATCTGTCCAAACTTGGTCAGCTACACAGTCATGGCTGTGTCTGATTAATATACAACAAAGCAAATAAGTATAAAATAAGTATAAAGTATAAATCTCAACAACACTAACAATAATGATAAGACGAAGAATATAATGTTAAAAGGATATTGTATAAGGATATTATAAGGATTTTCAGAAAGACCATTTACTGTTTTATGTCACACTCTATGATAAGGATTGCAGTGTTATTAGAATTAACACTTTCTGAAATCAACTTCATCATATTCTAACACTCTCAATTCCTGACAAAATTTAGAGTCTTATATGTAATTCCTCAAATTATATGACAATGGTAATAAAGCAAGAAATACCCACTGCTGACTTAGAGACACGTCAACATTGGGCCACTGAGAGGACAGCAAACTCCAACATCTAATCATTATGACCCCTGGGAAAACACCATTTCTCAAATGACTTTTACTTTTCTGCACATGACCCAACTGTAGTGAAAAGCCACATAATAATAAATAATGAACACAATGTTACATGCTACTACATCTATTTTTAATAATGTTAAATAGAATTAGTTACATTGGTTTATTTGAGGTAATATAACTGGATCTTTTTATGGTCACATAGTCACTGGCTCTATTTGTGGTCATATTGTGCAGCTTTGTAGAACTGGACTGTGAGAACTAGTCTTTACCAAGCATTTAGTTCTTAACCATCCAACCAACCATCCATTGTGTTTCAAGTAACTGTTGCCTGTTCTCTACCACAGAAGCATTGCAGGGGAATTTTGAATTCATCGAAAAACCAGCGTGGTCACAGTGAACAGTAATGGTGTATAAGCAATAATGTGTATAGTAAGTAAAATAAACCACAAACTAAAGTTTTTTAAAAATTCATTAGGATCTGCAAAGTGCTAAATATATGGTGATTAAATAAGGCAATAAGTGATTAAATAACGCAAGCAGCATTTATTTGCAAAAACACACAGAACGCATTGATCATGCATTAGGTATTGTGAAAAGGATCACTGCTTATGTCATGACATTTTGTCATATAAATAAATGCAACAAATATCACAGATTGTACGCAAAGGAAAACTGAAACTCACTAGATTCATTCATTTTTGTAGTTTCATAATAATAATAGTCCTTCAGGTGTTTTGTAAAGAATTTCTAACTGGTGTCTCTTTGCAAAGAAACCCTGGTAGTTATGTACGCTTCAAATAATCTAATACAATAATACAATATTGTAATATGATAATAATAATAAGGCATAAATAATAAACCTATATGGCAATTACAAAGCAGGTAACTATTTTTCTCAATATTGTTTTTAAAAATCTCTACACTTTATTTTATATACGCCATGTAACACATCATTTTATATTTACTACATATGACCCAATTACTTAATAGTTGCCAATTTGGCTTCAGTTGAATAGAATTTACCTACAACTGCCAGCAAACCAACTTCCGCTCTTTTATAACTCTATCTAAGAATCCCTGAAAGGAAATCACCTGTGTTGAGTACAGCTCAGTATCAGCTATTTAGGAGTAACACATCTCTGATTTAAAGGAAACCTTCATATCAGATAAGCCCACAGAAACCCCAAAACCCCAAGTGCATCCCTTACCGCCTTCTTAGGCTGCACTCATTCTATATAAGTCCCCTGACCCATTCTGGTAAACATCACTCACTTGCTCACAGCCTAATTATTCTCAGGTTAAAGAGTAAACGGTTAAGCAAGAGTTATGGATCTGGGGTTCAGACTGGTGTTAATGTGTGGATTTTTCATTGCCATATCACTTAATGGAACTGCTGGACATCTGAATCATAATGTGACTGCAGCCGTCCAGACCCTGTTAACTCATAATGTAAGTGTTTTTAAGTAGGTTAGGTATTTTTGCGTGTTTGTTTTTAAGTCACAAAATATACTCAGCATATTTTAAAATTAAAATTTTGCAAACATATAGTTTTCAGTAGACCAAGGCATATTTTACAAAGGGTTCTGGTGGTTAGAAAATGCAAGCAGACACTGAGGAAGTTTAGATTAAAATCAGATAAGGATTGTTACTCTGTTTAGTCTAACTTATGTGTAATTTCTATAGGGCTTTACAGGCACGGAGTGGGTGGGAAAAGCTGTGTTTACTCCTTATCTGGGTAAACCACAGGTAAGTTTGGCAAGCTCTTAAGTCGTCACAACTAAATCTTTCTCTATTATTAGTTAAAACTAACTAGTTTTATTCTGTCTCATCAGGAAACTTGCACTTGTGAGAGACTAATGCTTCTGAGCATGCTTAATGTTTACATGGACATCTTTTCGGACATGCTAAACAATGCTAAGGGGACCGAATTAAGTCTGAAGGAACTGCAAATAACTGTGAAAAATCTGAGAACGCACAAATACAAGAGCGAACAAGCCATGTTAAAGAAGCTTCATGAGATTAACTCTGTAGAGGTGAGTAGATTTTAAATATTGTTCCAATGTATGTGGTTGTATTGGCCAGCCCAGTGGCTAAGTAGGTAGCACTGTTGCCTCACAGCAAGAAGGTCCTGGGATCAATCCCAAAGTTGGGCTTTCTGGGTAGAGTTTTCTGGTTTCCTCCTACTGTCTCAAAGTGAAGTGTAGCAGTGTAGCAAATGAGTTGGGAATTGGAGACACAAAATTGTCCATGACTGTGTTTGAACTGACCTTGTGAACTTAGAAATCTTGTGTAACTACCATTTCTGCCGTGAATGCAATACAGTTTATGATTCAGGATATGAAACAAGATTTCTCATAAATTCTTTATTCCTATTTAGGTAAAGGACAGGACAATTCAAGGTGGAGCACTGATCAACTTCCTCTCCGTCTTTGACATGGCCTCTAAAGCTAACCACTTGAGAAAGGCTAGAACACTGTTTAAATAAGTGCAGCAACGTTAATGGAAATATAATCACTTTATTTTTACTTATATCTGTATTATTTATGATGTTTTATTTAAAATTGTGAACATTTAACTGTAATCAAAATTATTTATTGAAATAATGAATGCAGTCTAGTTCATTTAATGTAACTTATTATACAGTGCAATTCAGTTATTATGAACGGTGTGTTTGGTCAGTGGCTTCATTAACCTCATATGTGACTAGTCTATCAGTTTATGAACTCTGTATTCACACAATAAATCACTAATGTTTGCCTTGATCTTATTGTGTTTTATGATTCTTATTTCATGGTTTATTTTAACATTGAACACAAATAGATCAGAATGGTTATGGTTCTGAACTAATAATCAAAAGATCATTGGTTCAAGTCCCAGCACTGCAAGGTTGGGGCTCTTAACCCTCGTTTGCTAAGACAATATACTGTCACTGCATTGTATGATGCGTAAAAGTGCTTGCTATGTGAAAATGTAGTTATCGGCACCCACCACAGTCTTTACCACAGGCTGCTATCTGTGGTAGCCAAAATGCAGGTGTACAATTCACCTGGGTCTTCTAAGTGTTCTTCTATATTCCAAAGATCCAGTGCATAGTGCATGTTTGTGTGCTAAAATAAAGCTAATTAGTTAAATTTCAAATTATTCTTATTGAATTAAGAAGTTCATCAAATAAAGTAGACACATCAACTATTTTACACTGAAATGTGCCGCTGCATAAGAAACTGGGGACCAGAAGAGGAGGCTTAGGGACATATATAGTAAGCATACATAAGTCCTCTTAACTGACAGTCACAAGCCTTTTTTGTGCTTTTCTGATAATATAACATCAGGACAGAGCTAAACTACACAAACAAACTGCCCCCGAGAAGGTCTGAATTTGGCCCAACACAGATTGTGCTGGATATGTTTTGCTCATTTATTGCCTTTATCAGCCTGGTTTTCTTTGTGTCCAAGAATTAAGGTTGTCGCAGGCATAACTAAATACCCCATTTCTGATAACTTTTTTCTTTTTTTGCAGGCTAATGATGCTTTTGCATTTTATTTGATCATTTGTTTCTCACATGATATTACTTTTTAATTACCCAGTAATAGTCTACCTCAGTGAAGTACTATCATCTTGCTTACAGTTTTTCTCGATTGCTAAAACACAAAACTGTTGTCAGAACGAAATTCTCAGTGTCCTAAACTCAGTTATTGTAAGTGTCACTCATTTGGCAGAACCACAAGCACATTTCACCTATTTAGCCACAATTTGCAAACCTTTTTTCACCCACTAAAACACATTTTGCACGGTGATGCTCTTGAGTTGCATAATTGTAAACA
>JAOTRQ010062053.1:0-13446 GCA_028565875.1 Hoplisoma paleatum
AAACTGGTCGCCCGCCGCATTAGTTGGTACCCCAAAAGTAGCCCGCAGCTTCAAAAAGGTTGGTGACCCCTGCACTATTGTCTATCATCGCTGTTGTTTTTGTACTTTTACTAAAACCGTTTGAACAAAGCGCCAAAGTTAAGGGGACAAACAGCTCATATTTTCTTCCGTTTATCTTTACTTTGTTTCTTTCTGCCTCCAAATCTTGAGCACGGCTGATTTAGGATCTATGGGAACAGGCGTTAATCATAGTGAACTGTTCTGACCCTAACATTCCTTAGTAATGATTTATATGTAGGAATGTCATTGATGTGCACCTAAAAACACAGTGAAATTTTGTGTGACGATCACGGCAATTAAAACCATCTGGTTCTCTCTGCTCTTCGGGCTCTTGCTCGCTAGTCGTGAGAAAATGCTCACACGTGTCACTCCACTGTAATAATGCAAACGGTGGTCGCTGGGAGTCATCTGGTTCTTACAGATATTAGGGGCAAACAAAGGGGTCGGTCATTTTTTTGTGAACTGTTCAGCCACGGTAAAGAGAGACGGAGGGCGGGAGGATTCCCAACATTCTTCTGGCTGACTCAGCAAACCGTTATATCGTTCATTTCAATGTGAGAGGAAACCAGACGCCTTGGTGGATGAGCATTCGGAACCAGTTAGAGTCCCGATTTAGCAGCAAGGCTGGTGTGTGTGTGTGTGCGTGTGTGTGTGTGTGTGTGTGTGTGTGTGTGGAAACTGACATGACAGTTTTGGGGGGTTGACAGCTAGTGGAATGGAATGTGCAGGGTGAAAACTACTTCCTGTTCTTTTAGTCTAGTTTAGTCCTGAGAATCCATCCTCATCACCTTTTTCACGATAACTTTTCATTCATTTTTTTAACCGCTTATCTAGTCAGCGTCATGGGGAGACGCTGGAGCCTATACGATTAAAAAAAATAAGATATCTGACACACTGGATGTATGACCTTATGATTGACCTTGTGGGAGGTTTAGTGTCTCCTTAACTCATAGACTTTACACCGGATGAACATCCTGATTCAACTCTGGTTGAATTACTTGTAGGTGCATATTAGATTGGTGCCCAGCCAACGGGTGACCATCCAGTTTCAAACCAGGATGTTCAGACTATGCACTGGTAACTCAGGAATGTAAAAATACGTACACTTAAATCATTCAAGTCGATCCAGGTGTTTGATGTGTAAAAGCATGTGCCAGTCATGGTTATTAGCTTATAATAGACTCCTGTCATCCTGTATTAGCCATCACGGCTCACCTTGGCTGACCTGTAGTTTCCTCTCTTGTTGTTCTCAGGCAGCCTTGTGCGCTAAAGATGCAGAGCTGTCAGATACAGTAGTCAGGTCACTCGAGGACTGAAAGAAACAGGCCAGTCTGTCTCAACAAGCCCATCATGATTGAATTTCAATAGTTTATACCTCTAGAAGTTCTATAAAGTTTGCTACATCTTAAATGCTACTGGATTACTTCTATTGATATAACCTGACATTTGTTGGAGTGCAATCTGAACTGAAAGTCCTGAATTCTTAATCTGACTTTCATCTTTGCTCTTCAAAACTGCTTTTGTACTAAATCACAATTTCAATCACAACTTTGACATTACCTACTTTAAATCACATGATTCATTTTTTTAGTCTTATAACTAGCCTTCCATTTTGGAATGCGTTGCATAGATGAAATGCAGGAATGTAGGAACATCACAAATACTAATATAATAAAGTTGAGCAGACAAAACAACGGTGGCCTGGTGGCTTGAGAACTAGCTTTGTAACCAGAAGTGCCCGTTCGGTCACACGCTTGTCTACCAAAGCATAATTGTGCTTAAAGCAGAGAACAAATTCCTCCATCTTGATCAGTTCTATGCAGGTCATTGATACGTCATCTAAAGTTTTTTTCCCCAAAACCTTGTGTACACTTGTGAAACATTTGGATGGAAAGATGGTTAATGAGTTATACAATAACAATGTAATAAAGTAATACAATGTTACTATAACACTACAACATGTAAATGGAATTTGTCGTCTGTTATATGTTAAGCAGGTGCAGACCCCGACACGAGTTGGACAGACGTACCAGTACAGTCCCGCATCCAACAACTCTAAGGACCTCTATGACGTACCTCCCATGAGAACTCAGGGGGTAGGTGTCTCTTATATCTCAGTTTTCGGTGAAATACATCTACATGGACCGAGTCTGATCAGTGCCAATTTCTGGCTTTGTGTTTAATTCGCAGGTGTATGATATTCCAGCCGGGAAAAGATCTGGAAAACAAGCGAGTCCTCGCGAGCAAGGTGTTTATGATATTCCTCCATCACAGGACCCAAAGAATCAGGGGGTGTATGATGTACCTCCTCCGTCACAAGCGGTACGCTCCAGTTACGTTTGCTTGTACTAATCACTAACAAACACTGTCCATTGTCCATTCTCTTAAATGCTTATCTAATCAGGTTTGTGGGGGGACCGGAAACGATCCCAGCTTTTCAATGGGCTCAAGGCACACAAAAACCACGAACACAAACACCTTTTCTACTTTAGGGTAATTTAGTGTCTCAAATTAACCTGACTGCACAGGGAGAACATGCAAACAACACAACTAGAGCCAAGGCCACCCTGTCTGGGGGTCAAACTCCTGCTGTGAGGTGACAGCAATACTCACTTCCTAAAAGAAAGCTCTATTCATTATCTACTTTCATCACCACTTAATCCTATTTAGGGTCACACACACTGTGCAAATAAACTCAGCACCTGAACACGTCACCAGTCTGTTGCAGGATGCAGATACAAACTAACACCCACACGTACACACACGCTATGTGTTGTGTAACTAAAGCTTTGTGCTAGTCTTCTCTGGACTACAAGGTCAAAACCTTAAGAAAATATTACTTTTCATTTGTTTTTCTTGGTTGCTAAATGAAACCGTTGTCTGCCAGCAGTCATCCAGACAGACCCAGAGAAGCTTTGAACTCCTCATGATAACATTTTCCTATTTGACTGCTGTTGAGAATAAAGCACAGTCCAGTGGCCAGAGTTTATTTGTAATGAATAAAAGTGTGATGGAGACCTGTTATTTTCAACCTGTTTGATTGAGGGGTTACACAGGCTTCACTTACTCCACACAGTGGAGTGCATGCTTGACTGAAATTTGTGTCCGTTCCTATTATAGTTTGGTTTACGTCGCTACCAAAGAGCCGTGTATGTCAAAACCAAGCTCAAAGCTGGATTTAAAAATATGCGTCTGTCCAAAGCTTTCCACATCTATTATGTGGGAGAGTGAAAATAGATCAGATTTAGACATGAAGCGGAGATGTTTCTGTGGGTTTTTCTCTGTCTTTTTGTTTTTGTATGTATGGTTCACTTAGGCTACACTGTTCATCCTTTACACATCAATACCCTGTACATTTAGTATAACATGTGGTTAAAGAATGAAACAGTGGATGATGAGTAGAGTCGTGTACAGGGAGACAGTGATATGATATTGTCTGATTCTGGTAGGTAATAAGACACAGCTCACTGCATGCATGACGCAGGGTGCTTATTCTGATGCCCGAACTTTAGCAAGCATTTTGGATAGGGTCACGGTTCAGCTCAACTCGGTCAGGATGGCAGTCAGCGGCTAGACCTCATCCATCCATTCCCACTCAGACATCGCCAATCATTTCTGGATGTAGATGCCCAACTGAGAGATTAGATGCACAACTAGAGAGTTATATCATACGATAATATAATAATAATAATAAAATTGACACAATTATTTGGAATCAAGCATAGAAAATGTTTCACAGCTGCGATTTCATTATATATCTTATTTGATTTGAGAGTGCCCTGCAAAGATTTATATATATTTTTTACAGACCTACCATGTGCCAATAAACCTGTAAAGTCATGTGAAGTACTGATTAATTATGATTGGCGGTTTGGCAGCCATTTTAGTGAGATAGTCAATTGTCACTTTGTTATGTGTATGCACGCTGATTCAAGTGAATGTACACCAAATATCAGGTATGTAGCTTATTTGGTTCCAGAGATATCAAGGCATGTCATTCGTGGTGGCCACTGTCCGTGCATGCAAGACTGCATGCGTGTGTGTTAGTGGTGGTAAATTTGATTCAGTTCAAGGAACCGGGTTAATATGAATCACTCAGTAAAACAAATTGGTTCAGTTGATTCCTCTGAGTCAGTAGCAGGCTAGTTGACTGAAGCATAATTTGATTTAAGATAAAAAAAAAAATCAGTAAAATCATTCCAGCTTGCTTGTTTCTATGTAGATCAACTTCACGCTTGTAGCTCAGCGGTCAGGGTACAGATGTATTAATTTCAAGGACATTTGAACACTACTAGGTTGCTGCTTTTGGGCCCTTGAGCAACGACCTTATACCTAATTGCTTAGACTCTGTACTATAACTGTATTGTAACTCCGTTTGGATAAAGGCGTCTGCTAAATGAACGTTATGATTTTATTCACAGGTGTATTCCAAACCACCTTGCAAAAGTAGTCCCGCCCAAGAAGAGGGGAACTATGACTTCCCTCAGCCTCATAAGCAGATGCTAGAGGGCATATATGACGTACCACCTACCAGCCACAACAAATCCACTAAATCCAACTATGACTTTCCTCCCAGCGATAACACCACCAGCTCAATCTACGATGTTCCTGCCAGTCACATGAGTTCTGGAGCTTCCCACGATTTGTACGACGTCCCGCGAGGGTTTCCACAGCAAACACACTGCAGAGAACACAATCGCAACAAGGGCGTCTACGATATCCCTCCCTCCGATTCCCGCTCACTGGGCTCACATGATGTGACCGACGGCATGAACCGTCTGTCGTTCTCCAGCACTGGAAGCAGCATGTCGACATCGTCCTCGTCAACCGGATCTCCAGCCGAGGGCCGTCTAATCCTGGACCTTGATTCAGCCCTACAGAAGCTCGCCCGTCTCCAGCAGGGCCTGGAGTCTTCAGTCTCATCTCTGCTAAATTTGGCCTTTTTACCCAACTGGAGAACTCACAGCTTTATGGAACGGCATGCTAACGAAGTCCGCACCACGATGGAGAGAGTACGTAGCACTCTCACAGATTTGCTCACTTTTGGCAAAGGCGCTGCAGCAAACGCGACTGCCTTGTCTGACCCGGCTCTGCACTTGAAACTCAAAAAGCAGCTGCAGAGGCTGGAAGACTCGCAGCAGATCTTGCATCTGAGTCTGGAAAACGGTTGCTGGGTCCTGACTGGTAGCCGACAGCAAGGCAAAAGCGACGAGCTCGAGCGCTTCATGATGGTGGCACGGACTTTGCCAGACGATGCCAAGCAGCAGGTATCTACAATCAGGGGCAATGCAGAGCTGCTGTTCCAGAAGCCGCCGATTGAGGGGGTTGTTCATCCCTTTACTTGCACGCCGACGGAGGAAGACCGCTATGTAGGAAAGACCAAACCTTTCCCAGTGGTTCAGGACAGCGAGCAGTGTGTAAAGAGCTGGATGGAGGATTACGATTATGTCCACTTACAGGTAAGACCTTGTTGACCATTACGCTCCTCATCGTGGTCTGTGCCATCGTGGTCGGGCTACGCAGAGGCGAGACATATATATGCAAGCATTTAAATACACTATCCTTAGTACATATACACAATCCTTAATCAGAAGATTCAAGATAAACTCTCACTATATCTTATATAACAAATGAATCGATTCTTCTTCAGTATAAAATCCAAATATTTCAAAATACCACTATCAGATATAAGGTACAGTGTTTTATTATTCTCATTTTCACTCGAAAGGGTAAAGAAGACTTCGAGCGTCATCAGAAGGAGCTGTTAGAAAAGGAGAATGTGGTGAAACAAAACAAGCTCCAGCTGGGACAGGATCAGGTACGAGGAAATCGTGATACTGCACTACATTCAGTCCGAGACTCAAAATGTAAACATACTCCACTCTTATAAAGAGATGTCTGATGTGTAAATCAAAGGTGTCCAAACTTTTTGCAAAGAGGGCCACCTTCACTATTAATCTATAACAATAGTAAGCTAAATGCACACAGAAAGGATCCGGACAAGTTCCATCTAGGGATCGAACCCCTTCTTTTTGTGAGGCAACAGTGCTATCCACTCTAAAAATACTCTAAAATAGGAATAAGAGAAGCGCGGCGCGTATGAAGTTAGCCTCATAACCTCATGAGGAAGCGACCGTGGTCGGCAGATGAAATAATAGCTAAGGCATGCCAACCTCTCAGCTCGGTTTGGTTGAGCAGTCAACTGTATTTGAGAAAAGTCCAAACCAAACTTTGGTTTTGGCTGTTCCTGAGGGTTCTATCCGAGTAGCAGGATCGAATCCCTGTAGAGTTCTGTTTGGTCGAGTTGTACTGAATTAACTGCATGATTGAGGAGCCATACTGAAGGGTTTGCTGTGGAAACCAGGGGTTTAGTTCCACAGCTGTGTTAAAACATCCACAAAATATGTTCCATCGCAGTTTTACAGAGTGGAAGTAGGACTTCAGTATCAAACGTTTTTAATGACGTAATTTATATTCCTATTGTAGCGATAGATTCATACGATATTTGATTTTATTTAGGTAAATGCCGCCAACAGGCACGGCAGCTCATGCTACTCATCATTTTACTCACTCAAGATTTAAAATATACATGTACAACGTTTAGGACATTGCGGTTTCGGTAAGGTTGGTTTGGAACTGATTAATTGTAATAATGTTATCTCTTATAGGGAAATCGATTTAAAATAAAACCAATTCAATTTACAAGTCAAGGGTCCATTGGATCTTTTATTCATCATATTTCATTATCACCTAATCCAGGTCATTGTTGGTTGTGTATGATTCAATACATTATTTGTTTTAGTGGCTGGCACACATGTAAACACTACAGCCAGACTTTTTTAAATTAAATATTTAATTGTGATTTATTCTCACCCTTGTTAATTTGCTTCTCTTCTTGCCACTTTTACAGCTGAATCAGCTTAAGCAGCTGGAGCAGGAGGTCATCAAACCAGTGGAGAACGACATCACTCAGTGGATCACTCATCAGCAATCCACAGGTTCCTCATCCCCGACCGACTCCTCGTCCACGTCCTCGGCAGGGGGCGGGGCCCGTCTGTCTGGACGCGATCGTCAGCTGCTGTCTTTCTATGGCGAGCAGTGCGAGCAGCACTTCGTCACCCTGCTGAATGCCGTGGACGCATTCTTCGGCTGCGTGGCGGCCGGTCAGCCACCGCGCATCTTCGTGGCTCACGCTAAATTCGTCATCCTCAGCGCTCACAAACTGGTGTTTATAGGAGATACTCTGTCCAGACAGGCCTCCATGCCGGACGTGGCCAATCGAGTGATGGACTCTAGCAACGTACTGTGCGAGATGCTGAAGACTGTAGTGGGGACCACCAAAATGGCCGCCCTGCATTACCCTAACACGGCGGCCATCCAGGAGATGGTGGATCGTGTCACAGACCTCTCCCATCATGCACAGCAGTTTAAAGTGCAGATCTTGCACATGGCTACGTTGTGATATTAGTACAGGACGGCGTTTTCGTTGTATAGTTAGAAAGATTGAGCACATTTAGAAATACGGGCTTCTGTAAATAAGACATTTTCATTCATTCTTGTAAATATTGATCTTTATTTTGATTTGTTTTATATTATAAAAACGGTAGGAGCATTTCACCATCATAATGAGCACCTTATAGTTTGTGTGGAGGGAAAAGGCTCGATTGCTGGACATCACATTAGGTCTTAACATTTCTTGTATCGCGTCAAACAAAGTGAGTGTTGCTTTTCCAGTTTTAATGTTTGTGTGGTGTAATAGACCAAACCCTTTGTGACGATATTGGTGAACAACATAAATTACTTAATACCATCTGTGTTGTTTTCGGCAAAAGTATATAGACACCAATCAGGATCATCAAATTGAGATGTGTATAAAAAATAAATTATATGTTTGGAAATGTTGTGGCAATACTTCCTTTCATTGCTTTTCACAATCACCACAGAAAGACATTTTGGCACGAAGTATATCAAGTTATTTACCCACGTCATCCACAGCCATGCCTTTGTACGGTCTTGTCGCTAATGCATGGTCATTCCAGTAAAAGATGACGTCTTGAAGGTAACATACGCCACTCGAAGATCTTCTCTGGATTCATGTGGTCATCACAGAAGTGTAAATGATCTTTGCCAAAAGCACTGACACAGCACCAAACCCTGACAGTTCCTGGCTTTTGATAACAGTCTGGATGGTTTATCTTTACTCTGGTGCACACAGAATCTCCCTTATTCCAAAATGCATCTGCAACACAATACACATGTTCACTATGAGTAGTTACGGGTATGGTTACCATGAGAGTTATTTTTCCCCCAGTAGAGTTTAAGTGTATTTGACAAAGGTTTCATAAAGTATTCATTTGTTTAGATAGTTGAGTGCGTTGGCTTTTACTTACTGAAATTCTCTAATTACTGGAACCGTTTCATAATACAATGCACAGTAGAAGGAGAAATATGTAAGCCCAGGTCACCTACAGCTTTAGGCAAGTTAAACTAAATATTTTTAAATGCCACTTGAAATGGAATTTAAGACCAACTTTACCATAAATACCCAATTGCTGAAAACTCCACATTAATTACAAAATTATTTTGATTAAGTCGTTTAAAGGAGGAAACGCTACACACATTACAAGCCAGAGTTAGCATATTAGCACTGATATAATTAGAAACCGTTAATGTGTTTGGTTTTAAAAAGGTATTTGTGACATTTCCGCCATCCAGTGGTCATTTAAGAGAACGACATAATTCATCAAGTCTAAATCGGACAATATTTAATCGTAACATTAGCATGGAACTATTGAAGTATTTAATCCAATATTTGTATTAATTTGTTCTTACTCATAATTAAGCGGTCCGTGTACTGTTCAGTAGGAAAAAATGTACATATAACAAAACTTTTGTATTTCTTACAAAACATGAGACGATTTTTTAAAGTCTCCGCTTACCGAGAACTACAGAATGACGTAACTATTTCAGTGTTCTATTCCAGTAGAGAACATACCAACACTCCTGTAATTTTTTGTTTTTAAAAAGGTCTTGAACTAAACACTTATTTCCTTCAAAAAAAATCTTGTGCTCTTGTTCATCGCTTACTGCCATCTTGTGGTGAAATACAAAATAGCATATTTGTATATCTGGCATTTTATTGGTTTTACGATCGAGGCTGTGGGCCAGTAGAAATGTGAATATGGGCCGCAATTGGCCCCCGGACATGCCTGTTGTAGGGTAACGATGTTTTGGTTTTCAAAACAGAGTAGAAAGGTGGCCCCTGGCCAGTGGTGGTGGTGCTGGTGGGGAAGTTTGGGTGTCGTTCTAAGTAACTGGTGGTACCAGGTCAGTGTACAAAGAAGAGATGTAAACAGCCAACATATTCACCCATAATCATGTAATTATGTTTCTGTTCACTATATATGATTAAATTAGCTATTGAACTGCTTTGACCTGGGTTAATGTCTCAAGGTCAAACTTCCTGTTCAGTTTAAACAGGAAATGTTAGTTTTATCTCTTAATGGTTGTGTATTTTCTCAAATTTGCTATACTTGTTCGCTTTGGTGAGAATCTGTGGTATCATCTATTTATTTACTAAATAAAATCCCAGTAATCCCCAACAAGAATACAACAGACATTCCCAATAAATACAATTTTATTCGAATGCTTACAGACCTGATCTGAGAAACATCACATTATTAACTGAAATTACAGGACATTGGAGTTGTAGTTTGTTTTCAATTATTTCAACATCCATCCAGAAGTCAGACATGAACGGTTGATTTCTGACAGCGCGTGTTCTGCCTCCAAGTCTTTTCCTCTCCATTCGACTTCCCAACGTTCCTCGACCTACACAACCACCACCTACCCTCATTCTTACCCACAACCAGACTACATACAAACTCTTTCGTAATACATCCAAAGCTGGGATGATATTCTATCCAAAGCTAGTTTACATAGTAATACTGAAGCCAGCCCAAATGATTCCTAAGTGCTGTTGGTAATAATGAACTGTTCCCAGATGTAGATAATACATTATTTACATCAAATCTTATTTAAAAAATAATAAATAAAACAGACATCTGCCAGTTTAAGATTCATCTAGACTGTAAAAGCATTGGTGTAAAGGTTCTTTTAGAGTTTATACAGAAACAAGTCACTGTCAAAGCCTTATAATGTTGAACTGCCAGTGTAGTGTTGACTAATCTGTAGTTTGTGTACAAGGGAATTATGGGCCCTGATTTACTAAGTTTGCAAAAGCGAAAATGCACAAATTGATTTACTTTGCACTATAATGTTCTACATGACCATGACAGATGGTGTTACGTAGATTGGGGTCAATGCAAATAGATATATGTGCTATTAATTGATTGATATATTTTATATTTATTCAATTATTTGCAGGGGGAGGCATGTAATCAACTTATGCCCGATTTGCACAAAGGTAAGAACTAAATTACAGGACAGAAGCTATTACTTCAATAACTATATTTCATTGACTTAGAATTTAAACGTCGGGAAAAGGTTACTGGTTACGCACAATTCTATAACATACACAGTCATGGGCAATTTTTTGTATCTCCAATTTTGCTTTAATGCATGTTTTAGGTGGTAAAAAGAAACTGGAGCCTGGGGGAATCAAACATAGAAACTTCTTGCCCTCCACTGAACTACCGCACCACCCTTTAGGAACCAAAGTGACACACGTTCACAAATTAAACTTTATAAAAGACATGGTTTGCAGAGTTTAATAGATAATGATGAATTTGCAAACATTCAGATTTGTGACCTCGTGTATGAAACCCCGACTAAAGTCACCAGATCTAATTATGAGATTAAAAGCATCAATATAAACAAGGTACGAAAATGTGAAAACCTTTAAATTTGACTTTATTGCTGTAAAAAATTGGATATTATTTTTGAAATTTTATTGATTAATGGTGAAATGTGTGATTTTATTCACCTCACGTTTACATTTTCTACTGAAAAATACTGGAAGTTGACATCATAAAATGGATTTCAAACGTCTTTTATGACTGTGTAGAAACCATTGATGATTTGGGTGTTATTGGGTTTAAGAACTTCATTTCAGTTTAATCAGGAGGTTTTTTTCACCAGCACGTCAATTTTACTATAAATAGATCATAAATCAGAAAGTTAAATTCACTTTCACTTTTATTTGATATGAAACATGATTAGGAAAATAATTGAAATAATCAGTGTTGAAAATGTTTGTTTTAAAATTTAATTTCCTCAAAAACGAATTTTCCAAAGAACTCGTTCAGTTCTTTAAGTTGTGTAGAATGACTTTTAGCATAAAAAGAAAATCACCAAAAAATGACTTTAGCTGGGTTTTCATATGCAGGATCACATATGATTTATTTTCTCAAGTCTTCCCAAGATCGACAAGAACGTGCACATCGTTTTACCAACACTATGGGAGTATAATGCAGATCAGCTCTGAGTATAGAGACACACACCCTGATCAATGAATTCTTTCCCTGCTGGTTTACACAGAGCTCGTAATTCGACCAGTTCCTCTCCGGCTTAATACCTCACATCCCTATAAAAACAACATGCCAACCATTATTCGTGTGGCTGCTCAGGTAAGTACACACCTTATAGTGAACCTTATAAATAACTCTATGAAGCAAATAATGTTTTCCAGTATTGACCAAAACCAATTGGCTATGGAAAGTGGCAAGGCATAGTGGGATGTTCTCTTAGCACACCAGCACTCATTGTATTCTGAATGGAACATACCTGGGAATTCTGTAGTGGGTTATGCCTGTAGCAAGTGAAACAATACTGCCACCTCAATCTTATTTCAATGCAGTTTCTTTAACATCTTAGTAAATCACAGCCGTGGTGTTTTGGTGTTATTATACAGAAGCAATAAATAAATAAATGGAAGCCCAAAACAGATTTTTGTATGTGCGGATGAGTGTAGTGTGCACGGACTATCCAATGAAAGCATTAGTACATGGAACATTCATGATACCAATATGTATACCAATCCGGTTTGGCCACACCACGTTCTGCTTAAACGGCCGAGCAGTGTTTCCCTTTATCACCTGGATTAGATATAAATATGTCAATTTATCAAAAAAACTAACAAACATAAACAAAGTCAACATGAGACAACATACTGTGCAAAGTCAAACAAAAAAAAACCTACCCTAACATTAAAAACAGTCACTTTCTACTTCCACCAAGCCTTAACCCGTGTTCCTAACCTCTCGTGACCCTTTACTTCATACAGCTGCATCAGTTGTAGATGTATGTACATGCTTGCGTGTATATAAACAGAAAAGGCGAGGCACCGGCCCAGCATGCAGCCCGGAGTCACTGGCCTTAGTGGGAATATGAAATCCATCCCTTCAGAACGTAAAGGAAAGAGACAGGGCAGAGGTCAGAACAAATTAGAAAAAGGACGGCTGATTCAGAGAGGGTGTACGGCAGAGGGGGATGGGGACAGGGATAAGATCATGGAACAGCGAATCGTCCTGCTCCTTGTTCAGGATTCGTCGTTTTCAGCGGGAGGGGTGGTTGCGTTAGGGGCCGAGTGTTCAGGGTCCGACTTGCTGGAAATTCGGTCGAGCTCTGCCTGGACGTCTGTCAAACCCAACTTGGAGCCTGGAACATACATGTTATTTATAGAGAATTATTGCTTACACAGTGTAGACAACAATTAATAATAAAATAGATTTTGAACCCCTCTCAACTGTTCCTATTAAAACGAACTGATTTGAGACTCTTCCTGATGCAAACTCTATATGAAAACAGCCATTGGACCGGATCTCCATTGCACTGATTTATGCCAAGCTGTGTGAGCTGGTGAGTTCAGACTCTCTGTGCTGGTGTGCTTTGCTTTTTAACCCAGGTACATATTACACACCCTAAAAATTCACTCACTAAATAGGCTGTTCTTAACAGTTATTCTCATTGTTTAATTTTGTGTCAGATAGCTGTACGAGTCTAGATTTAAGTAGCAAGATCCAAAGCACCAATGTAGTTGGCCAGATTCACAAAGAACCAGTAAATCTTAGCTTACAACTATAAGCTGAGATCTGGCAATATACAGACTGGATTGCAGCTCACTGACGCAACATACTGGAACATACCGTCTTTTCCGGACTATAAGGCGCACCTAAACGCCTAAATTTTTCCCAGAAATCGGACGTGCGCCTTATAATCCGGGGCGCCTTATACGTGTACTGAGTTACAAAATCTATAAAAGTATTGCTCTGTGATTAAGGTAAGCGCTCCGCTTCACTGACTGTCGGTCTATTTTCGGCTGACGCAGGAACGTAATACATACAGAACGTACAGCACGTAAACCAATCAGCGAACAATACGTAATACGTACAGTACCGGTACTTACGTTTAACTACAGGTATATTG
>JAOTRQ010062062.1:0-13446 GCA_028565875.1 Hoplisoma paleatum
ATTATTAGTCGATTAGTTGAAGTAAATGACGACCTCTGGTCGACCAACAAAATCCTTGGTTGTGGACAGCCCTACTGAAAACAAAATATAGCTAAACCGTACGATCATATAAGTTTGTTAAGTCTTACGATAAAATGAATAATAAAAGAACACTTGAAAATCTATATTAGCATTTTACAAGCTTACAGTATACTATTACTTACAGTATTACTGACAATGTGTTTTGTTGTATTAGAATTCTTTTACACACTTGAAACAAGTTTTACACACTTGACTAACTTGACAGAACAAGTTATTAATGCTCACATAAATATTATTTCATTATTTTGGTAAAAACTTTTTAAAAATTTGTAACTTTAGATGGATGTTAATCCATTCTATGATACCTGTAATATTAAAATTAGTTTGTTTTTAATTGCTTTAATGCTTTGACTTTCAAAAATTGAATTTAACAAATAACTCACCCTACAACGTTGTTCGTATTCTTTAATGATTCCTGATAGTTGCTCCTCATTGCTCAGCAGTCCTGTAGTGTTTACATCTAAACCATCGCACTGTCAATCATATCAAATAGTTTCAAGCTTTGAATATGTTACTGTAGAAGTTAACGTGTAAATAAAATGTCCTGACCTTGTCCTGCAGTACATGGTTTAGATCCTTCAGTTTAGTGATTGTGCTTTCAGATTCAGACAGCTTGTTTTTTAGAGCACAGTTCTCCTCCTCTACATGAGTGTACTCCTGTAATGTCAGATTAGGAAATGCTTAACCTGACACCACAGCGCATGCAGAAATCAACACCACTCACCATGAGTGAATAGTGCTGCATTGCAAGTGAGCCATGATCACATGGAAGAACATCAGTCAGAAACAGACAGCAAAGACTGGAAAATTAGAGCCGGTGAGGGAGTAAGAAAATTAGCACTGCAATATTTTAAAACACTTATATTCAAGGTTTATATTAAAAGATCGCTAACACTCGCTATTTGAATCATGCAAGGTTTTCTTTCACCTGTTATAGCCCTGGTAGGATAAAGAATAAAAGTGATAAATGTAAAGATGTCCTTTGTATCATGCAACATTATTTTTGAACCCTGTTATTTCTAAACTGTATAGTCAAAACCATTTAATGTTGTGGCGTTGAATTAATTTGCGGTGCATAGCAGAAGTATAAAAGAAAAACATCTATGTTGAGGCAATAAGAGTCTTGCATAGAGAAGACACAGAATTTTAGAGCAACTTGATAAACAATTTTAAAGCAACTTAATAAAAATCATAGGAGGGGTAAAGTGGTGAACTACAATAGTTATGAAGTATAAGTTGTAGATAGTTAAGAATAAATCAATTACAGTTAACAATACCTCAAATGCATTAATTTCACTAGATCCATTTTATGTGACATTTGTAACTAAATGTGCAATAGTTGTATGGTAGAATCAACTATCATTTGTAAAGACATTAGTAGATTAGCTGATGTCATTATCATCACCTCAATGGCAGTGTTGACCTCTTCCTGTAAACTGGCTACTTGAGCCTTGAGAATTTCCACTTCATCTTCAAGTCGGTCTTTTTCTCTCTCCAGTTGTTGAAGAAGGGCCTCGTTTTCGTGCTCGGTCTCACTTCTTAATGCACACAGTTTTTCTCTGTACCCCTGCTCCAGATACCTAAATTATACAGAAAGATGTGGCCATACATAAATACAATACACGTACAATGAAATTATTTTATTATGGCCTCAGGGCAGAGGTCAGATGAGAGAGTTAGCCATTATAGCTTCCCTGGAACAGAGATTGTTAAGGGTCTTGCTCTAGGATCAAATAGTAGATGTGTGGAAAAACCTGGAATAGAACCACTAAATTTCTGGTTAATAGCCCAAAAGTTTTTGGTTTAAGATAAAACTGTATGACCAATAAACCTTTTGTACATTGTCCAATGGGAATACATTGTTGCCCACAGCATGAGGGATTGTATGTTTAATAATACGATGTAAGCCTGTGTACTGGACATGCTGGATTTCTGGGAAGTAGATGATCATGTCTGCAACAGAATGGCAGGCATTTATCAAATCAAATGTTCAAACACTCAAAACAGTTTTATGAAACAAACATTTGTATAACAAAGATTGTGTGTTTAAGTTCTAAATGATTCCATATTCTAAAAACGTACTTTATTTTAGACTCATTAAGTGACTCCATGGTGGCATGGCGGTCATCAATCTCTCTGACCAACTGGAGGTTACGACGGTCTGCCAATTCTAAGTCCGCCTTGATCTTGTCTCTCTCAAGAGAGGCCTGCTTAGTCAGCACTCTAAAACGGTGAAATAATACATACATATAAAATGAAACACATATAAATGTAGTCACGAACAGCGAATGTTTATTGTGAGGTGATTTTAATTTTGTATTAGAACCCACTGTAAGAACTGAATTTCCTCCTTGTAAGAGATGAGGGCAGCCTGGTGGATGCCATTCCCGCTGACCAGCAGCTCATTATCCAGTGCCACCGTGAGCTCTGCCAGGCTCAGACGCTCTTCCAGAGAGAAGTCCAAAGTCTAAATGGAGGGTTAGGTAAAACATACACATACATCTGATTCAAACTTATTTACAAAAACTAATCAATTTTGTTAAATAAATATTTTTATAGAACATATATTTTTATATATTACAATATATATTTATATATAAAATATATATTTTATTCTACTCAAATGCACTTACTGTACTAAAGCAGCTGAAACACATTAGAGACCAACATATCTTTATTTTAAAAGTTCATATCCTCAGATGTATGGGATAAGTCACTGTAATTAAATGTGAAGCAAATGCCATTTCTGGATATGCTAATTTTTCTACATGTGGCACTGTCCCAGTTATGCCATAAAGACAAATGACTATAAGTTAAAATTTTCAAATCACTCCCAGGTTCTTTTTTTAATGATCTTAGTTCAAGTAAACCTTCATTTCAACATCTACACAATACACATCATCAAGAAATGTAATCATGTATTTAACCAAAGAACTTGTTTGGAGTATCAAGAGTTGTTTTACTTCGTTGATCCTTCTTTATTATGACCTGTTCTTAGACAGACCAGTGTTCCAAAGTATAATTTTAAAATAAATCCAGCCAGACCTAGCAACCATGGTAACTGGTAAGCCAATTTAGCTACTTGAAAAGATTTATGCACTAAAATTTACACAAAAATGTACACTTTCAACTTAAATATGTTAAATACCAAATGCAAAATGTAGTTTACATTCAATTACAGATATCACCACTAGAAAACAATGCAACCATTTGCTACATTTAGCAAACAACTTGATATTAAAACATTTAAGTTTCCATTGTATTAATATTTTATTTTGAAATTGTTAAGTTTGTTTCGAAGTGTGATAAATATATAAATACCTACATAGTTAAAATGTTTTTAATGCTTCAAACCTGTAGGATATCCCTGCTGTTTCGTATTCCTTCCTCAGTCCAAAGAGCAACAACCTGTTCTGGAGTGGTGTAGCCTGAGCCATCGTCCAGCTGTGACAGAAGCCTGTGACCCACTGTAGTAGAGAGTAGTGAGGGTGAGGTGGAACGCACCACTTGTTCATCAAAAGCCTGAGTGGACACAGATAATGACATAACAAACAGATAACTAAACAACTGTTACAAAGGCTCTCAAAAAGCTTGAATGAATACAGCTGTTATGAATGCTACATGAACTATGAGGAACTTAGAGAACCTTCAGTAAAATACTTCTGGTGGTGTAAGTTATAAGCTCTATAACATGGCTTGGCCTACTTTTAATACAAAACGACACATTTGTATTAGAATGAATGTGTAGTATTTTTAGCTAATCTTACCAAAATGATATGTTAATACTTATTTAAAAAAGCACAAAAAATGAGGCTTATTGACATTTTACGGTACATTAAAACATTAATCACCCCAGGGGAGTCCAAAGTGCTGTTAAAAGATTCAATATTGTCCTCAAATCTCCATGTTATTAAGCTCAGGCCAGACAATTCTCCTGATGAGCAATACATTGTGCCAGCGTTCCACAATACTAATTGTGAACAAGTTAGTTATATGTTTATTTTTACCACATTAAGCTCCACCCTCCTAATTACCTTTATTAACTGCATCTGTGGCTCTTATATTAGAGCTGTTTGCATCAGGTGGTGAGTTAGATAAAGTTTTAACATCAACGATTGCATATGAAATGAACAGTATGTTTTCACACCTTTGTTTTATATAATAATATCGACAAACTAATGCTAACCACCCATTCAGACAGCCAAAACTTTTACTACACAGGTAAGTAGCTGGCTGTCCTTTTGCCTGTTTGAAAATACTGATTTCTTATTAGAAATTTTCTACATATTTAAATCGTTTTTACTCAAACACTTGTGACAAATGTACACAGTAAAGATATCTTCATTGCTATCTGTGTGTGTGATCAGCAGCAAGAGCCTTGAGATGCTGGTTTGCATAGCAGCCATCAAATTGATATTAAGCTTATTTTACCATTGCTCCTGCAGGGACTCATCACAGATTTGTTTTGATGGTTCATAAATTTCAGTTAAATTAATAAATGTATGAAGCAAAGGGGCTTCAGTTCTCTACAGTTCTACCTCTACAGTTTTACTTCTGATCCCTCTAATCATACTAGGACCAATGAGGAATTAATCATTTAATTACCATTTGCTATATTCTGTCTTTATCAGGATAATGTCAAACAATCTGGAACTGTCATTGTAGTGTACACACTTGTATGTATGTATATAAGATAAATAAATGCTTAATAAAAAAAACTTTGTCACATCTTTGTTACAAGTGAGTCTGAATCAGAAACTTGAATAGCAATTATGGGAGACAGTCCAACACTCAAATATGGACTAAATAAACAAACCTAACCAAAAATGCTTCTCATATGTTACAGCTCCAACGTGTCCAACTGGATTCAGTTCATCGGTTCAGCAATAAACTGTAAATGTGTGATGCACTCTAACTCTCAGCACTGCTGCCGGTCTGCATGCCTGGTGCAAAGTTGGAGTAAACCAAACCACTTGAACCAAAGTTTTTTAATTTAAAAGGTTATTTTAATACATATATCGTTACATCAAATAAGACCACGATGTGGACATATTTAACTGATGCATTACTAAACACAAGCATCTGAAAATTGATGGCTTACCTGTGAGAGAGGGTGTTGGATGTTCAGCCGCACAGGTGTAGATGCAGCAGTTGGTGCGGGCAAGTCTCCATGTCTGAATAATCCTTTCTGGAACTCTGTAAGGGTCACTTTCCCATCGTTGTCTTTATCTAGTTTTCTAAACAGGGTATCCAACTCCTATACACATTGTACATTTGACTATTTACAGCTGTATTTACAAGAATCCAAAATGTAAATAGATGAAATGTTCAAAATACTTTCTGAATATGTATTCTAAAGTGACTAATTTAAAAAATGAACATAATTATATTCTTCCTCTCTGTGTACTGTTCCCCCAGTAGTGGACTTTTCCATTGCACATTAATGTCAAGAGTCTGACCTCTGTTTTGAATCTCTTTGAATAGCTGCACATTTATTAAACGGTAAAAAACTTAAACATGGAAGAGATTGAGTGTTTCCTACAACCGCTCATTAGCATATGTGCTGTACTTGAAAACCACTTTCAGATTTACTGAATCAGCCTTCAGTTTTAAGGTGGCGAAAACTTAACATTTAATATTTCTTTGTGAGAGTAAATTCGTGCAAAGAGCTTTATGGACATATTCGGTAGAACTCATAACTCATTCTAACCTGGTATAGTATAACCAGGATCACTAAAGTGTATCAATTCTTACAAAACTCTTTCATCCCTAATGGCTATTATTGTTAAACTCTTACATCCCTAATGGCTATTATTGTTAATGACTTAAAGAAACAAAGCTGTGTCCAGGGACAAGGACAGTGCCAGTGAAATCCACCATATTGTATAGCTGTACCTCAGTTTGTAGATCCTTGAGTCCGATATGGCTGCAGACTTTTGCCAGCTCTTGCATATTCAACGATCCTTCAATGCCAACCCCAAACTCCTCCCATATTGCCTTCACTTGCCCATCTGTTACTTCCTGGCATGTGCCACTGTGGTACTTTCGACTTCCTGAACTATCGGGTTTCCAGAGCTTTAACTGGCCTGTACAGACACACATTAGGTTTAAAACTTAAACAACTTTTTAAAGCTGCAGTGTTTGGAGGTTGAATTGTAACGTGAATACAAATAATTCCTATAAAATTGTGAATCAAATAAAAATATGAATAATTTATATAAAATTTTGTTTGCATATACTCGTGTCAGCTTGACAATTTAGCTATTTCCCTTCATTTTAAAATGGCATTAGGTAATATTAATTATCTCTCTCTCTCTCTCTCTCTATAGATTTGGGATACTTATTTTACTAAAAGATGATAAATCACACAACATTTACCTTGTGCCTCAAAATGAACGGAATTTTGATTTGTGCTCTGCTCTCCACTTGTGACCTTGTTGCTTCCGGTGTCTTCATCAGATTTCAGACTCTGAGACAAAAATGTGAAATACTAGTGAACGTTTTATTCTCAGTGTTGTGTTAAAATTAGGCAAAATCAGACAACATAAGGATTTGATTAAAGGGTTTTGTGGGGTCAGTAGCTGCAGTGGTAGTCCTCCAACAAGGTCATGGTTTCATTGAGGCTATGAATATGTTCTTGTGTATGTGTAAGTTTACTCTGGGTGCTACGGTTTCTTCCCCCAGTCCAAAAACATACAGACAAAGCGAATTGAAAATACTAAATTATATATGACTGTGTTTGATGTGACTTGTGTAATAAATGGCCTTTTCCTGTCAAGGAAGCGTAAAGTGTAAAACAGGGTGTCTGAATACAGTTGCAAGGTTGTTTTGGCATTAAAAGGGAAACCAACACAATGTGGTCATAATGTTATGCTTGATCATTGTATACTCCTATATACCTTAAACCATATAAATCAATGAAATTACATACAGTGGCCGTCAACAGTAGCATTGGCTTCATGTGACTGAATCAAACAAACAGGAATTCATTCAGCTGTAACAAACTGGTCACAGTTTAAAACTTAGTCTTCAGCAGTCTGTGACGACTTTATATTTAATGATGTCACTTAATTTCCATCAGCATAAATGTTTCAATCATTCAGCACAACTATGAACAACACAACACTGATTATGAATAATTATTAAAAAAGCATTATGATGAAAGTTAACTTGTCCACACTGAATACTGGGAAAGTAAATTACTGCTGGACCCAAAATGCAGCCAGTTTTTTCAGTTTTTTTTGCAACCTAAACACCACTTTACTGGATTCATGTAGCTTCACGCATTCCCTCTAAAACTGTACTGGTGCTCGCCTTGAAGCTAAAAATGGAAACCCCAAATTCCCTGAACCTTTGAGGTCTAATCAAATCCCGCTCTATACGGCACAACCTCTGAGCCACTAGTCTTGCTTGACTAGATCCTCCACTCAGGAACTAGGAGAAGACAAGCATCAAAGCTCTGTAAATGCACCAAAGTGGTAAATCAAACTTTCCTTGTCTGTCAAACATCGGAGTTACTAAAAACAAATATTAAAAACTTACTACAGTACATACTAACTACATACTTAGTACATACTAACTTACTAGCAATTTTACTATGAAAGCGCTTTTATGTCACTCTGGATAATAAGCGTCTGCTGAATGCCAAAAATGTAGATGTAGTCTTAGCTGACTTGTGTACTGGGGGTATACCTAAAAAAAAGAACCCACAAAGGCTAAAAATGTACGTAAGTACTACTTATCAGTACTCGCTGTGCTGCCATAGGCATGTTTGAAGATTAAGAAATTGGTGATTCTTTAGCACAGCCGAGCCCTCACCTTGCACCAACACAATCTGCTGTTAGCCTGTTTACTAGGTTTTTTGTTTGTTTGTTTCATGTCATTTTTTCAAGTAACCTTAGTTAAAGTAATGTTAGACTGTAGCTCAGGGCGTGCTACGGATTCTAACCTATGTAGTCTCTAAGGCAATTTGTCTGTGCCAGGCAATTACATAAATGTCCCACATATTTTGCAGAGCAAGCCTCTACAGAATGCAGAGCAGGCAAGAGTGAAACCGAGTCAAATAAAAATGAACAAAAATCTGGTATGCAAGTATGTTTTTTTTTATGAGAGAGTCCAAGCAGCAGTAACTCTCATCCCGCCTGTTGTGCAGCATTTCTTTTCTTAAGACACCCCAATCCAACTTGTGTGGGTGTTGTGTGCCTTGTTTAATAAATACAAGATGAATTTTGTGTCATGCAAATATAAACTACAATTTGTTCTACAATATGTCTTCCTGACTGTCAATGGCTCTGTCTACTGTACAACCTTTTACGTAGCTACAGCTGATATCAGTTTAAGAAACAATAATGTAGTTTGTCAAGTTTTTAACAGTTTAAAAACACAAATGACCTTACACAAAGCATATATAACAAAATATAACATTGGGTACTGAACTAATCTTCAGTAATAAAAGGTTGCTGGTTTAAGTCCTTCCGATGATCAAGATCTTCATCTCCTACCTCAGTTGTTTAATTGCCTTCTGTAGGAGACCACAACTACACCACCACTAATGCAAATATTAAGGAATATCAAGAGTGGAGGATAGATGCCTCCCTAATAAAATGCATGGTTATGGTTAATTTATCGTTGCTAAAACTTTGCTGATTTTTATAAACATTAAACAATTGGATGTGATTTATTTGATGAGGTCCCTGATGTTTCTATGTGTGTGTTGATGCCATTATTGACTGTGTTTCTGTTGGGTGCAGTATAAACTCATAAGCTAGATTCAAGCACTTGTGAGTGTTACAAACTCAGTTTAAAAAGTTAATTAGACAATTATTGTGGTTAATGTGCAGATGTTGCTCAGATAAGGAGTTGCATTAAAGCAGAGATTGTGGTGTGAATCACATGCTATTTACTAAATACACAATCAAAAGTTTAACTTATTATGGGGGGTTAGAATGTTACATATAAATACTAAAATACAACCCAACCTCCATAAAAATCACATTGTTTCGCAGCTGTAACAGAAGACATAGCAGACTAAAACTTATCGGGATCTACTGGCTGATAACGAGTTCCTATGCAGTGAAAAAGCCCTGAATGCAACGTCACCACATTGGTGGTAAAGAGCTAGGTGAAAGCTTCTTTGGCACAAAAGACACTATTCATGTGAAATGTAGACTGCAATTACTGCTGTCTTAAGAATGTCTTGCTTTCATTACCATGAATGAATTTTAGTGAGATTGCTAAAACTGTGTTTTTGTTAAGCATCAGGCTTCATGTTTAGTGCCTTAGCAATGTGATGTCTCAAATAAAGAATGAAAACAGATTCACATGAGAATCCTACTTTCCACATCACATTTTTTCTTTGTTCAGCTTTGGCCAACAGAGAGAAATTCCAGAAAGGAAAAAAAAACAAACACTTGGGTAACACACACACACTTACTTTACCTAGCAACTCTGTATTTTAGACTAAAAGTGGGAATGAGAATTGAACCATACCTTGATCATGAGCCAAACGTAACATTGAGGACTGATGAAGGTGGGGGTTGCAAAAAAAAAGTTAGACACTTGCACATTCCACGTTACCAGGTTTCCTGAATGGGGAGCAGCTGTGCTGCCCCTCAACACTTGGTCCGTGTATCAGGTACAGAGTGCTCTAACCTTGGCAGTAGCCAATTTACCCTTTCAAAATTTGTGAATGTGAATATTAAACATAAGAAATAGAGGCTTTATTATTCCAAATAAAATAAGCCTTACATCAGCGTGTGTAAATCATGATTGAAACAATTCTACAGGTAAGTTATGCTAGAATGTCAATTTCACCAACAATTACCAATAAAAGATCTGACTCTACATCTCCGGACAAAAATTAGAGACCAGTTTAAATTTTCAGTTATATTTGCACTGATATTACTGATATAAAAACGTTTTTAGTTAGGGATTCCTGTTTAAACATTTGTACAAAACCAAAAAAGGTCTGTAAAAGTTAAGTTTTCTGTTTGGCAGTAATTACTCTCACCTCTACACTTTCTAGTGATGTGGAACGTCTGAGCTTAGCCTTCCTTACACCCATGAAGGTGGCGTCATCATGTTCTGTAGTAAATGGAGATGGGCTTTCTGTGTTTGCTTTAGGTGTAGAGACAATCTTATCAGGCCGTGACCTGCGCCCATAACGTTTGGTCCCCTTTACAAACTTTGGGCTCACTTCTTCTGGTACTATTCAGGGCACAGGAAAAACAACACTTCATAAAACAATAAACCAGAAAATTCTATAATAAATGCTGTATCATATTTACTATTATTTGTTTAACTGCTCTGATTCACAGAAGCACAGTGAATTATGATTTGTATTATTGATTTGGCATAATCAATTTGCACATCAAATCACCCTTCCTGGCACAATCCTACCTATTTATCTACCTGGTTCAAATTCAAATTGAAAATTCAAATCCAATTTTATTATCATTACACATATACAGATGTACAGTACAACGAAATGACCTTACACAAAGCATATATAACAAAATAATGCATTGGGTACTGGACTAATCTTCAGTAATAAAAGGTTGCTGGTTCAAGTCCTTCCAATGATCAAGATCTTCATCTCCTACCTCAGTTGTTTGATTGCCTTCTGTAGAAGACCACAACTACACCACCACTAATGCAAATATTAAAGAAAATCACCCTTCCTGGTACAATCCTACCTATTTATCTACCTGGTTCAAATTCAAATTCAAATCCAATTTTATTTGTCATTACACATATACAGATGTACAGTACAACGAAATGTTTCTCTTCGCATATCCCAACTAGCCTGGAAGTCGGGGTCAGAGCGCAGGGTCAGCCGCAGTACGGCGCCCCTGGAGCAGACAGGGTTAAGGGCCTTGCTCAAGGACCCAACAGTGTAGCGGAGTGTAACATGTACGAACCTCGATGCAGAACCATAAAATAAAAACGACGGGGTTGAGGTAACAGCTGTTTTCTGAGGCTCTTAATACAGAGAGGGGGGTCGTCCACCCCTAATTGTCCCGATTACAAATAAATGAGCATTTCTCCCCTCACGTTGTCTCACAAGTAAACTCGACCTATTGATTTCTTCACCTGAAAAAGAGTAGGAGGGACGGAGCGAACGAGAAAGCGAGTCGAGTCAGTATCAAAGCAATCAGTTTAATTACGGCTAGGTCACCGAGGCAGACAGGGGTCACACCTTGGGGTAAATGAAGACCTTTACCTAACACAGTCCATCTGTCTCACTCAAACGAGCAATACTCATACTCCACCACCAACACCCCCCACGACCCTGGCTTTTTTTTTTACGAGGGATTATGGTTGCAACATGTTTCTTTCAACCTACGTTTCAACCAGGCAGCAATAAACAACGGAAAAAGTGGAAACTTTATGTTTACAGGATTAGTAATGCATTCAGTCAGGACGGTAGGTGGACATGCCATTCTTAAACCGAGGCTGTACCCACTTTATGGCTGTACCTCGTCTGTTCTGGAAAAGCTAAGAACCATTGTGACGTGTCTGTAGGAATTTAAAACGTACATGAACAACCTTCTTCAAACTAGGACACTAAGTTTTGTACACTAATTAGCAAAAATGACTAAAAACCAGCACCGGGATTCTGAAAATCTCTGCATTAGCTCTGCTTATTCTTACTTAATGTCTCTAGCATACAAAATCGATAGTTAAAAGTGGGTGGGTAAAATGCTTTGGCTGTGTATAGACCTTGCTTAGTAGTCTGAAGTGCCTGCACAGAAAGCCGGAAAGACTCTGGGATGAGTATGTGCCTCTCCAGGTGCAAATTCACCAAATACATGGGCAAATAAGGCAAGTACGGGGAACAATAGGCGAGCAAAAAATAACCTCCTCAGCAGCAGCGTAAAACAAACTGACTACGCTAAATTGGCAGACAAGGGAAATGCGTTAACAAAATAGTTTGAAAAAAAGAGGTTATAATCAGATACTGGTGCCCAAAGTCTGGTGGCCAACACATAAGTACTATAATTAGGAAATGGAGGTCAAGGCACAGGGTCAGTTATAGAACAGCTGGGATCAAGACTCAACAACATTAACCACTGAGCCGGCACTGCTGCGCCCTTTCATTTAAACCACAACTAGATGCTGAGTTTCATCTACAGCTTGGCGTGACCTTAAATCCTAATCTTTTGGAGCTGCAGGGTAACGTGTTTTTTTTTCTGTTGCCATGTTCTATCTTTGAGATTAAAAATGCATTTTAAACCATAAAAAGTTAACATGGAGACAAAGAATGAGTAAAGATGTAGTCGTATATACCGTATTGACCCGAGTATAAGCCGCACTTTTTTCCAAAATTTCGATCATAAAAAACTGCAGTGCGGCTTATTTGCGCGACCGATAAATTTTCAGTTGTAACAGAAACTTCATATCTAGCACACATTTATAACACAACATGTTATGACGCAACAATGACGGTCACGTTTGGATTTTTGAATATGTGGTTATTGGGTTTATCATCGCATACCGACCCAGCCAACGTCGCCTCCTCTTGTCATTCCGTGTCTCCGTTCTTACCGACGGCGCCCCCGGCACCGCCCGCCTCATACCAAAGTTCTGGAAGCAACGCCTTGTACCATCTAGCAACAATTGCTGTGAGCTTTGAGCCCAGTATACACCACACCAGTCTAAAGAGAATAGATACTAGATCAAGTTTTATTCTCTAAATTTTTATATTTTTTTCTGAATCCCTCTCAAAATTAAGAGTGCGGCTTAGATTCTTAGACATTTATATATCACGCTAAGTCATATAGGTCTTTTACCATTTCCTGTTCATAATACTGCTTTAAATCATTAAGTAATCCTGCAAAAATCTTTAATGTTAAAAGAGCATAAACTATAATAACAAAGAATTCTTATTGTTATTGCTACAGTAATAAATATAAAATAAAGTTTATCGCTGTGTTTATAAATGAAGGGTGGTAAATAAATTTAAAGGTTATAAATTTAAGGTTAGTGTCTGGAGTTAAGGACAGGGGTTAGAGGTTAGGGAGTTAGGGTTAAGGTCAGGCTTAAGGTTGGTGTGTTAAGGTTTAAAGTGAGAGTTCATTAAGAGAAAAGAGTGGGGTTAAAAGGTCGAAGGTTAGATTTAGGGCGGTTAGACTAAATATTTGTTTTCAATCATTTGTGCTAATCGGTTTTAAATGTGTAAATTACTAGTTATTTTTAAAGTAGCTGTTTAGCATTGTGCTAAAACACTTCACAAGCAACAATGTTTGTATCCATAGATCTCAGAAGAAGAATGTCAAGTATGTATGTTTGTGTATATATATATATATATATATATATATATATATATATATAGAGAGAGAGAGAGAGAGAGAGAGAGAGAGAGAG
>JAOTRQ010062082.1:0-13441 GCA_028565875.1 Hoplisoma paleatum
GTGTGTGTGTGTGTGTGTGTGTGTGTGTGTGTGTGTGTGTGTGTGTGTGTGTGTGTGTGTGTGTGTGTGTGTAAATGATCTTGCAGATGTTCACTTTGACTCGGCTTTAAGTTTGACCCGTTCATCCTGATTTAAGTCACATGACTGTAAATGTCCTTACTACCCTGATCTTTCCAAATTCCCCAGACCTGATTGGCTCTATGAATGAGCTATGGGATGAGACTGCATAGTCAGCATAGCTCCGGATAGCTGGGATGACCTACCAAGACCTGACCCAGTCACTCCCAGCTTGTCTGGTTATTGTACACGCCGTTTACTCTCCACAGTGTTGCCTTATTTATTTATTTTTTACATATCAGCTCCTTTTTTGCCCCGCATTTCCTTTTGTTTGACTCGAGCATGTGACTTATGCTATCGAATTTCATTTCAGTTACTGGGTAACTTCTTCTGGCGTGAGCTGGACTGTTTATTGAAATAATGTTCCACCGTCGAGCTCTCACCGTGTTCCGAAAGCATCTTAAATCAACGTTTATGGCGTTTAGCAGATCGATCCAAAGAATGATTAGATTTGACATTTTCAGCATTTTTGCAGACGGTTTTTATCCAAAGCAACTTACAATCATGACTGAAAATGATTTATCAAAGCAACTGTGGGTTAAGAGCCTTGCTCAGGAGCTCAACAGTAGCAACCTGACAGTGGTTAGGCTTGAACCGACAACCATCCGAGTGCTATTCCAGTACCCTAACTGACTGAAACTCATTCTGTCTCATTTGGTGGTTTGTGGAAGGAAAGTGTTGAACCAGAATATGTTTCTTTTATTAATACTCTTTACGGTAGTCACATTTTTTGCACGTTCTTCATGGTTTTGTCCTTGGCTTTGCTTTTCTCAGAATCAGCTTCACGCCGAGCCACTTGGAACGTCTCTCCAACAGCCTCGAAGGAACACCCAGAGGTGCTGAGCACTTGTTGACACACATATATATATATATATTATATATATTATAAGTTAAACAATCAGGAGTTCCTGAAGTACTTGAAATCTGAATAACTATAATAGCACCAACACATCTGTTCATTTAATAACAATAAAAAAACATTTCAAAAAGCAATAAACATGTTTGTTGTTAAGAATATACGTGCATTCATTCTAAATTTTAGTAGCAAAATAATTGCGATTAATTAATTACAGACCCTGTAATTAACTCGATTTAAATTTTTAACCGAGTCCCACCACTAAAAACAAGATAACAGGTTTAATTTATAACTGGGGGATTTTCTTAAAACGAATGCTTTTTACTGTGATCTTGTACCTCATGAGCAATAAACATCAGTCTATGGTTTCACATGTAATTTCTGAGAAATAATACAACGTCCACGTTGTAATACACTGTCCAGAAAGCCTTGGAGACTCAGAGGAAGAACGATCTCATTATAGTGATGAAAGATTAAGAAGGGAAGGAAAAAAAGAGAAGCAGGCTCTTCTGATGTCATTTAGTCATCCTGCCAACCAGCCCACACCTTCCAGCAACTAGATGGTGGATTTGGAACATGACTAAGTGTGCCCTCTGAGTCAGTCAGTCAAAGTATTTTGAGGGTGGGGATCAGAACACAGAAAATATTTAGACTCTGAAATGACACAGGCTTCTATGAACACAAAATCCTTTTATAAAAATAAAAAAAAGAATGGTACAAAGTGGTACTAAAACTAAACACTTATGTGAAGAATGAGCATACCTGCACTGCACTGTTGAGGAAGCAGCTGTTTTGTCCTGGCTCATTGAGTAATCCTTTGGTAGGAGCTAGAGAGAGCATTGATCCAGGCTGATAAGCCTTGCCCAGATTGCCTCCAGGTTTCCTGAAGAACTTTACCCATGCCATCGGAATAAATGGAAATTTAATTCTCCCAGCTAGAAGAGTCTGAAATGTGGCCGGTTCGGTCTTGAATGCAATGAGCCTCTTCAATAAGAGGCTACGTAATTCCACATGCAGAGGCTAAAGTGTTGTTAAACATTAGAGTAGAATTTTACGAGTGCTTTCCAGATGAGGTTGATGCCCAGCGTTTCCAAAGTTACTCATAAGCAAATGAAGAAGTCTGAAGAGGATGTGCCCAGACGAAAGAGTCCTTAGTCACACAGACTTTAAACCATTCATTTCAAAGTAAAACCACTCAGTTTGAAATTCACTAAAAGCAAAGCAGTCACCCATACACCCATTTCTAATATGTTGATCCATTGGGTACTTCAGCAATGTTGTTTCTAAAATCCAACCTAAAATACAAAAAAGTATGTAATGAATTATGGTTGGAAAACACCACATGAACATTATATATGTATATAATTCATAACAAACCAACAGTAATGCCACTGAATGTTTTGCATTCTGCCACATTGTAGTAGTGGATTTAAAAACAGAATAAACACACACCACAATCTGGCACTTCAAGTGTAAGTAAAAATTATAGTTAACATTTTTATTGGGCTATGTTTTTATGTTCACTAAACACTTAAATAGGATACAATTCAACAAAATACAAATGAAAATTGTTTAGAACAAAACTAAAATTGGACTTGAAATTCAAGTTAGCTTACAGGCTTCATTTTTTTTCTTCAGAAATGATGCTTTCCATTAGTTTCTGAGTTGTTAGGTTGCCAAATGAGTCACATAACATTACAGTAAAACATTTCTGGCCCTATTTAAACTATGAAAAATAAATATCCCAAGTAGAGCAAAACTTGTCTATTATAGGTGATCATACACATACATACATGTTAATAGTGAATAAGCTAGAACAGTGATGGCTTAGTGGTTAAAGTACTGGTTGAAAGCTCAGAAGGTCAAAAGCCCTACTACCACCAAGTTGCCAAATGCTGGGCCCAAATGCAAAGGCCCTTAAGCCAAAAATAGTGTTACTTGATAAGCTACCTATCCTACCAAGATGTTAACTAAGTGATGCCTATTTCTGTTTTCAACATAAAAAACTGCTCAGTCTATCCACCAAATCTGCAACATTTTGACCTCAGTAGTATCTGAAGCTTCCAAAAGTCTGAATAATGTGGGCATTAAAGTCAGCCTTAACATTTCGAAAGGTCACAAGAGGAAACAAACAAACATCACTTAAGTGAAGACATCACTTAAAACAACACTGGCACTGAGCTTGCTGTCTAAAACCCAGAGGCCCTCTGAACGCTTGAAACATGGTCACAGTCCACCATAGCAACAACATTCCAAGGTAAATTCTCAATCCTATAGTACAAGAGCTCTTGCATTCAGGATTACACTGATGCATTTCTTCATTAAACACAAAGCACTCTTGTAACAATGTGGTATCGGTTTCCCAATGCCCAACAATTTTTTAAGAAATTTAAAAATTGATCATGCCGTTTACGCAAATTTTTTCAAACACACATATTTTTTATAGTAGGCTTTACTATATTAGTCTGAATATTTAACACTGGTTTGCGGCATTGCCGATCATAGACCAATAAAACTATAATATACAAATAACACTATAATATATAAACAGTTTTTATAAACTTAAATGATATCCAGTTTTGAAGGATGTTCTTCCTTAACTAAGCTACAACCTCACCTTGATAAAAATGTCAGCGCACTTTCTCTTAAATCACATGGGCACGTGTGGACCGAAGGTTAATCTCCTCACAGAAATCTGAGCTCACGTATGTAGAGATATCAAAATCATGGTTTACAATTAAAATGAAGCTCTTTGCTAATTTTATTGACTGTGTAAATGATAAAACAATGACTTCATTGTTGATCATTCGTTAACTAATTAATCATGGACATCACCAGTGTGAGGGAAACAACACCCTAATAAATAAAGCCTGGTCTAAGCCATTACTTGGTCGTGTGGCGACAGGCATTAGTAAAAAAAATTATAGTCATTACGGTTAGGTGATGATTCACCATAAGAGTGAGAAATACACCAGTGCTTTGGTGGAAAACATTTTTCCTGCCAGCACCCCTGCTGCAGTGCGCAGTTGGTCATTTCGACATGACATTAACCTAGTCGATGACACAAGACAGGAACTATAGCTATAGCTACTATAGCTCAAATCTGAGCTTTTTTGAGGAATGCAAAGATATGAGCCATGAAGTAAATTATAAAGTTATGATTTACTTTAATTAAATATATATTATAGTTTATATATTAAATTAAATAATATATAAATATTATATATTAATATATAATTATATATAATTATAAATATATAATTATTATATATCAATATTATATATTATTAAGTATAATTATATTATACTTTAAATAATATATAAACAAGATACATAAAATTAGTGGTAGTTAATATTAATTCTACCCCTTTAGCAGTATGTCAATTTTCCTGAATGAAAGTATTTTCCTTAAAATATATTTTGAATAAATGTAATTCTTTTTTACTAGTGGCTATACTATACTAGTGACCAAACAAAACATGGTCATCCGATCAGCACTCACTTAGGCCAAACAAGTCTGTCCACACCCTTCCTCCAGTGGGCAGGTCTGCATATCACATGTTTTCCTGCAAGCACTCATTAAATCTTTAATCAGCACTGACAGAAATTGTACTTTGTGTAAACAAGCTAAATACATCAGAAAATCAAGGTTTAATGGATCTGGATTAATATTTTGGATAAAGAACACACTGAGTTTCAGTTAATAGTCAACTTTCCCACCTAAAACACAGTCCTAAACACATACTAAACTGACATGCTTAAGTCTGAGAACACACACGTGATTGGGAAAAAGCCTTAAAGGAAGAAACACGAAGGGCTAAAAATGGTAGATGGCTTTTAACAAACACCCAAAATATATATCACATCTTTTAAAATGTTTAAATAATAGTAACAATGAATGTGTAAAGACTAGTATATTGATTTTACATTATGCAGAAAACGTTTCCATACAATGCTGACATTAACTCTTTACCGCATGAATTCATAAAAACCACCGTACCCATAATTTTTGTGACTCATAATGTGACACATAGTGAGTTGAGACCCTCCCTGTACCCATAATGATCAATTTTGACACTTTCAATAAAAAGTGATTCGACAAGAATGACAACAGGTTCTGGGAAAAAACTGTCATCATAGAGTGGTAATATCATATCAAACGATGAGGTTAAAAATCATTTACAAATCACTTCTTTTTATTTTCTTTCATGCAAATACTGTTCCATGTTCCATGTCCACAAATTCTCTGTTCTCAAGGAAGGAAGTCACTTAAGTCAAGGAAGAAAAAATATGCATTTTGCTGAAGACAAAGTTGTGAGTTTTGGAGAAGTGCATAAAATAGAAAATGAATTACACAGCCAGGTGACCGGTATTATTGAAAAATTCAATCAAAATATTAATTGGCAGATTTTAGCTAATTGCCGAACAGAGTATATTTGATCAATATTGATAATTACAATAAGGATCCAACACTAGCCCCCAAGTAAGCTCTTAAGCTCTGTGTGTGTGTGCGTGCTTGAATGTGTGTCTGTATGAAGCCAAAGTGCCAATTATTCAATCGAATAATTTTAGGTCGTTAATAAACACGTTCATAAAGTGCACAAAAGACGTGCATACAAACACTGAAATGAACCACAGATGCAAGAAAATGCAGGGAGAGAGATTAAAATGTTTTGTTTGCGTTTTATTTATTGTGTGCCAGTAAGACATGCACCCACATGTGTGTGCCACTGTTGCAACTCCACAGTAAGAAATGTAGTTGTTTTTGACTGTCCTAACAGTCGCTAGAAGAAGTCGCTAAATAACCTCATCGCCTAATTAGCATAATGTGTGTTTTTGAAGCTGTAAAGGAAAAACGCTGGGGGATAGAAAAAAATTTAGTACAAAACACCCTAAATGTTAAAATTACATATAAACTTTGAACAAATGAACAATCTCTGTTATGTTTGAAAGTCACTTCTCAAAATAACTTCATGATTTTAATGCTTTGTATAAATCATTTTTTACATAAATTACATAAATCAACAAAGTTTTTGCCATGTTGTTGAATGTTATAGTGGTAAATGTGTTTTTATATCACAAGGTTTAGTTTAGAAATCAGCCTTACAATACAGACAGTAACACCCATGTATCATTTTCAATAACAGTGTACAGTGTAGCCTAGTGGGTAGAGCATTGGGCTGGCAACCCAAAGGTTGGGGGTTCAAATCCAGGCTCTACCACACTCCGCTACACTGCTGGGTCCTTGAGCAAGACCCTTAACCCTGTCTGTCTCATTGTAAGTCGCTTTGGATAAAAGCGTCGGCTAAATGCATGTTATCTAATAAATGGCTCCAACCAGCCTTTGAATTCAGGTTTCAATTTATCAGTATCAGTTGACAGCATATTAAAGACAGTAAAGTTTCACCTGCAAGTGTAACTGCACATCGAGCTAATTGTTGTTTGTTTTTGCTCTTTTCTTTTTTGTTTGGACAAAAGTGATCGAGCCATTCACACAGTTTTGTTTTTCTTGTATTTAAGTTATGATCTATCATACAAAATAAAAAAGTATGAATACCCCCAGTTATTGCACGCTGACATATCGGAGGTATTTGTTAGTTATAGTGAACAAATAATTGCACTAGCTTCTCACAACAATATTATGACTTTAAGAAAGTGACATTAAGAAACAAAACTTTAAAAGTTGTCAAAATACAAAATAGATCTGAGCATCAACTACTTGGTTCCGGACGGATATTAAAAATATACTTTCCATTGCAACCAAACCAAACCAGATTTTTGGCTGTTTTGGTACAAACAAACTTTCTGGCTGAAGTGCAAGGCTGAAGCTGTATTTTTGTGATTGTACATGAACACTAATTACTGTTTACTGTGCAGTGAATATAACTACAGAACCTGCAGAACAACAACTTTTTCATATTATTAAAACGTTTGCTTGTTCTTTCTATGCTATAGAACCAAGGTCAAAATATTGCATACATTAATTATACAAGTGTACTAAAACAGTTGTTTTGAATTCAGAAAATACCATAAAATCAACCAACTTTCAATTAACCACTGACTCACATACAGAATGAAATGAATGAAATAAAGTGACTTTATTCCTCAAGTAAAGTTAACATCATATTATAACCAGAGTTTTGTACACAAGAAACAGTACTCTTACTCTGATCATTTTTTACTCATGCACAGTTATAGTCAGTAGACTGCTCAATTCAATAGTAACTTAAGAGTTTAAATGTTCAAAGAAAGAATGAATATATAATCTCACAATATTTGTTTTTAATAAAAAATAAAAATACATGTTGAGACAGCATTTAAAAGTTAAAAGCCATGTAAATGTTAGTTATGTAGCACAGATTATTCCACGAAACCTTTTCTAACTTTATAAACCAGTGGGTATTCACCTATTATGGGTCTCACTTCATTTGACTTCATTTTGCCAAAAAAACAGAGATGCATATATAATAACCACGATGCTTACTTACGGTGCTTTGTTGTGGGAAAGAAAGTGGTGGGCGTGTTCCCCTCTTGCACTTGTCAACATAACTTTTTAGATTTCCTGACCCTCGACAAAAGCATAAATTCTCCAGAAATTCCCAGAAATCCTCCAATATCTCGCTGCCCTGCTTTGCATCCGCTCAAAGTGATGAACTGTGGCTTCTTTTTCTAATTCGCTTTCACGTTCTTTGATCCGATTAAAAGGAATTTTGGCCCAAAAAAGGACATAACAATACACTCATATAGTAGGGTTTGTTTCGGTACCTTAGTCCCATTAACCGGTAGTCCAATTAACTGGATCCAACTGTATTTGCAAAAATACACTAAAACAGCTCAAAATTATCTATTCTAAGAAATGTGGTTTACTTTTAATAATTGATAGAATATGATTATGGGGTAATCGTGGCCTGGTGGTTAGAGAACTGGGATTGCAATCAGAAAATTGCCTGTTTGATACAGAGAGTTGACAAGTCATGACAGAAGTGTGGGAAGACAGGAAGGCCAAACAGGGAAGCTACCACCTTGTCAATGCAACAGCATGTCTCCAACTTTGGAACTTCAGAACAACTTAAAAAGATCAATTAATATCCCCAAAAATAAATATGCGGACACAATCAGATAAAAACATCAAAAATCCATCCACACTGAGACTATAATGAGATTATTTAGAATAAAATAGAATGCAATTATCTGTCATTAAGCATATACAGAGAGAAAAGACAAAAAATATTTCACATATCCATACTTGTTTGGAAATTAGGGTCAGACCAGTGTCAGCCATCATACGTAACTCATGGAGCAGACAGGGTTAAGAGTCTTGCTCAAGGACCAAATAATGGCCATGTAAAAAGGCCTGAATTTGAGTGACTGTACAAGGTACAGCTAGAATCACTTTTTTATTACAATCAGACAAGTAAAGTTACATGTACAAAATATAAATGACAATAGTGAAATATACAACAATTACACTAATATTTTTTTTTGAAATATAGAATTCATCTGGCTAGAGTTAAGGTTATGGTAATTGCTGCTACCAAGTAGTTTACATAAGGGAGCACAGAAAAAAATCACAAGAAAATAAGTGTGTTGACAGATTCATCGATCCATCAAAATCAATGAAATCTAGCATTGTTTAATCATTGGTACAAAACACCACAAACATGTCAGCACTTTCTTTCTGCACGAGCACTGAAACATGTACCTCAAAGAACATACCAATTGCATCACTAAGCGCACACACTTCACTGTGACACAATAGTGTGACCCCTTGCATGAATAAGACCTTTGATGACTAAATAAATGACTTTTATTCACCTTTACACTTACTTTTGAGTTCCCACAGTGTTGTGTCAGGTTTGACGATCGATCTAAAACGCTACATTGTGACAAGCATGCAATAATAGATTTGATGATCACGGTTCAAACCAATAAATCCTAAACGTATGCATTAGGATAAAGCACGAGCTCTGAAACATGTATCTCCAAGTACATACCAATAGCAAGGCCAATAGAAAAGCACGTTTGTGACATGTGACATGCTCCTAAACCGCTAAAACAACAGAGAAGGAGCAGTAGTATTCCTGGAGGACTGGAGTGGGACACACGGACTTCCAGCAACAATGCAGTGGCTATTTCCTGTGTGTGCTTCCTGCGGACTGTGTTTCAGCATATAGTCAGCACTTGTGTGTTTGTGGATACACTACCTGCTCTGTCTTGCAAGATACACACAGACAGCAGGGGACTGGAAAACACAACACCTTTAACCCTTTGGTATTCTGAAGCAATCAATTCAAGCCAAACAGCATTCACATTACAATAAGTCACATCCGAAGCATGTTCTCACTTCCATGTGAGGACAATAAAAAAGACAGAACTTCAGTGCAGCCAACTTTTCTTCCTGTCAATTTTCTACATTATTAACTACATTTCTCTACCAGAACTTTAACATTTATTTGGCTTTATTTATTGTTAGGTAATTTTTTCACATGGTTTTCCTGCAAGGCTACCTGACCATACTACTGAGCACAGATGAGGAACAAGTGGGCCTTGGTGCTGTTAACTGATTAAAGTCAGTTCACATTGAGCAGAAATGATGGCTGTAAACGATGTTGGAGAAGTCAAGGAAAGCGCTATGCATCAACCGCTGTCGCTTTTGGTGCCATTACAGTGTTGGCAGGAATGTCTAGTCAATACCTGTTCTACACTTTGTGAATGGTACAGTGATCGGTCCATACTACTTGAATAAAATAATTATTATATTGCTCCAGCTCACAGAGATGGGATCATTAGAGAATGGCTGTTGGAGCCTGGGGTACATCTAAAGGAATGGCCTGCTCTTTCTTCAGACCTGAATCATATACAACAATGTTTCCATACATTCCAACCGTAAACCAAATTCCCCAACTTTTTGCCAGTAGTGCCAATTAATGTTACTGCCAGTCCTAAATAATTATAATCTGGTGAGTGTAAATACTACATCAAAACAAAAAAGAAGATGCAGAGAAGAATTATCTTCCTGAAAGAGAATTCACGGCCTGATTTTGTAGTTTGGCTGTATTAATATCCACATTGTTTTACAAGAAACATTGCGTGTGTTTAATTTTGGCGAATGGCATTTAAATGCTGCAAAAACAAACTGCACTATTTAAAATAAGATTTTCATCACTAAAAATGAATAGGGCAAAGATGACTTCAGAGAATAAAAAAGCAGAGGATAGCACTACAACAATGTAAATTTTATAACAATCAGTTTACTTTCACAAATGTATATAAGTAATGTAATATATAAGGTTACAGAGTTTATTTAGTAGTTAGTAATTCAGTAGTTATTTCAGTGTTAGAACATAATTACAATCGCTAGCCACTTAGCATTGTGTTAGCTAACGCACATATCTATATAATGGACTAATCGTATTTGTTCTTTTTTGTAGAAAATCACACACATAGTCGTGTCCAAAAATCACAGGGGTGCCAACAATTTCGACCATGACTGTAGAACGCCCAGCAAAACACAGTTGTTTCTATTACTTTGTCATCATCATGAAATTTACAATGAGATTAGACATTTATGACTAAGCAAAGCTATGCTAAATTGTAAAAAGAGATGCCTTTTAAAGCTGATAGAGGAAGACTCGCAAAAACTGGTTATTTTACATACCTTTTTCAGCGTTAATGCAATGTAACATAGCCAGAGCGTGTGGAAATCACATCTTTTTGTGCACTAGTCTATTCTGAAGCAAGTCATAACAAGTCATAACTGAGGTAAACAAAAACAAAAAATTAGGGAAATAAGTAAACTGTTGTATGCAAACACGGAGCTAAAGAGGGTTAAGAAAACAGTCCATTTCAAGTCAGCTTACATAATACAGCGGCAAAACCTATAACCATTTGGAACAATAAAATAGATGACGCTATCTTGAATAATGTATAATGAAAGGGAAAATGTTAACTCACAATGTGCAAAAAATAAAAGGTATACCACAAGACACTCTGGTAAATAATTCTGGCCCCACTACCGCAGGGATTCAAGATTCAAAATCCTCTTGGAAAAATCACTGAAATGAAAATTGACTAAAAATGGGCTTTTAACCATCTGTCAGTGCCAATGTTTAAAATGTTATGTTTTGCTTTATATAAACAATGTGTTATGTCCAAATTAAGAACCTTAAAAAGTTATGGAATTATTGTTTACCATTTAAGATAAGTGTGCCAACAGGATGTGCTAAAACAATCAAGCACTACATGAATTCGAAGATTGTTCCTCATCAACGTATTTAATAGTAATAGTAGCAGATTTAAATGAAAATTATCTGGGACATTTTATAGCAATCTACAACATTAAGAGACACAACAACTTTATATTCATTAACAAGGTAATTGCTAAAAGCAAAACTGCAATAACTACATTTTCATTTAGGAATAGGATTTCAATTCTTTACATAAGAAATTATAATTGCAGATGATGACTTCACACCATAAAGTGTGACGAAAGTCATGAGATCATCATGAAGTGATGAGCACAATGTTTATGTTTTAAGCTCAACAACTTCTAAGCCCTAAAAATGGGGCCACATGCTTTATTAGCATTTCTGTTTCCAAAACAAGGGACATGTGAAACATCCAGTGTAAAAAAAAAAAACATTAAATATATATTGCTGCATAATAAGTGCAGCTTACTTCATACATTTGTTATATTTAGAATCATTTAAGCTACTACTTTATGGATATTTTAGGAACTATTTAGATTCAGCTCCATTAATTGAAAAAAAACATGCAGATTTAGTAAGGAGTAGGTCACACCATTACGAGTTAACGTTTGTGTCCAAACATTCCTGATCCTGCTGCTTAGTATCGATGTGAGTTTCATTTAATTCCTGTGAAAGGAAGCCCTAAAAGACGCCCGACAAGCAGAATGTAACACATTAGCTGGGTAAAGATTAGGTGCCCCATTTGCTCAATTCAGTGATTCTGAAGTGGAACAGTAACGTAAAGAACGCAGTACTCTGTGTTACATGGATTGCTGTTAACTGGCTCAGTGTAGACTGACTATTTTTCTTCATCGTTCTTCAGCGCTTCTAACATTGTTCCAGCGATTACGGCACTAATCCACCTGCTGCAGCGTGTGTGTGCGGTATACATTTTTAATCGATCCATGACTACGGTGTGTAGGCTACACATGTTGTTATTTGTTTTGAATTCATGCTAAACACGACACATTTTCATCAACGTAGATTTGGAACGATTGAAAGCAAACACTCTCCAGTAAAGCCTCAGCGAAAAGGCTTAGATTTATACGCACTAAATTAAACTACAGAGCTTCGGACATATTCTAATGGCCTTCGTCTCACCTGCGCTACACCTGAAGCAGGTACGTTTCCGTCACATGCGCAGTAGAAGATTGAAAATGGCGAGGAAACTTTGACCAAAACAAAGCGAATAAACGTCAACACAAGCAGTACTCACCACATGAAGAGCTATTTTAACATGCCCCGGTAAATTCACGTCTTCGTCTTAACTTTATGGCTAATATTTCCAAATAATTCCACGTTGTTTGAATCTCTAAGTGTGGCGTCAACCAGCAAGTGTGAAACGCGGAAGAGACGAGGTGCGTTCCTAACCTATTCACCTACACATTAAAGAAACAAAATAAAAATCTGATTTTAACTTGAAGTAGTAAGTTTTCATTCTCCCTTCCCATAACTGCACACTACAGGGTGTAACTGAAGCGCATGTCCCGGTAGTTCAGATCCTGGATAGCGATAGTGACTATTACAGAACTCCACTTGACCCACTGCAACCACCTGAATTTCAGGATTACTGCTGTTCCAGCGCACAGCCCAAGTCCCGCCCCTCACAGTGTACCGAAACACGTCTAAACTCCACCCCGGTTGGGATGAAACTCCGCCCTTGTCGCGCACCACAATGACCCACCGTAAGTAGAAATAACAAAGCCACGCCTACTGTGTACAGCTTCTTTCAAAAGCTCCTCCTCCCTGTGTACAACGCCGCGTTCACTGCGGTTCAATATGGAAGGCCAAAACGCGCATATTCATTAGGAATCAATTCGTTTGCATTCATCCTTGAAGGCTTAACTTTTGAGGTTTTTTGTCATTCGACTTGACACGATACATTTTGGTGTTTTAAACACAATTTAAAAATAAAAAAATATATCTCCCTCATCTTTTTAAACAATTGCAACAGCAAAGGTTTCATAATTACAATCATTGAATTGTTAAAACAGAGTTAGGAATGGAATTGCTGATTCCTTGTTTACCACGTGTTTATGTTTAGTCTATAATTGATGTAATAAATCCACAATACACTATTTGTTATGCTTTGTCATAGTCTTAATTCTTAAGTCGTGCTTAATCTAGTCATGTTTGTCTCTGGGTTCTAGGGCTGTCCACAACCAAGGATTTTGCTGGTCGACCAGAGGTCGTCATTTACTTCAACTAATCGACTAGTAGT
>JAOTRQ010062091.1:0-13441 GCA_028565875.1 Hoplisoma paleatum
GTGTCGCTGGATCTCCAACTTTCTAACGGACAGAACACAAACTGTACGGGTAGGCAAGCATGTCTCTCCCACCCTCATCTTGAGCACTGGAGCCCCTCAGGGCTGTGTCCTGAGCCCCCTGCTGTACTCATTGTACACTTATGACTTCGTGGCCACTGCCAGCTCGACTACCATCGTCAAATTTGCTGACGACACAGTTGTGGTAGGCCTGATCTCCAACAACGACGAGAGGGTTTACCAAGAGGAGATTAAGCACCTGGAGAACTGGTGTCTGAACAACAATCTCCTCCTGAACATATAAGAAGACCAAAAGTCAAGGGAACACTGGCCACCATTAATTAGAGGAAAAATTTACACATTTATTCACAATAATTTATGTACAAAACTGAACACAGTGTACAAATAATAACTTGATTTTAATGTTGATTGCACAGCAAGTCCTTGTTGGACAACATCAAATAGTTTATGCACGTGTTATAACAGTTCGACTTTGCAGTTAGACTGGCCTGCCTACTGTTCAGACTGGCACGCAAGATCATCATTTATTCAGGGAAAGATTCCCAAAGTCATGGACTGGTCCTGCAAGTTGGTCACCCTAGACCTCAAACTATAAGGGCAGATCATTTTCTGGCAATGGTCAATCATAATTGCTAACAATAACAAATAATCTAAATCAATGGTGTACTGTATGTTGACGTCCAGTCAATCTCACAGTGCATGCTGGTAGATCGTGACTCATTCTGACAGGTCAGTGTCACCGTAGTGGGGGCTCTAAGTAGCAGACTTTTTGAGAAGTGTAATTTATTACAAGTTAGACCGAACAGGTGTCCCCTCAATCTATTTGGCTTGCCAGGTGTAGTTGCCATTCTAAACTGAACCTGTAAATGTAAGTGAGTAGATTAAGTACATGTGTAATGATTTGTGATGTTTTGGCAAACCATGTCCAGGGTTTTAGTCTCTTGCGCAATGTTTGTGAAAATGAACCCACTGGACCAATGCTTTCGCATAGATGACTGATGGACATACACATACATACATGATGGACACACACACACACACACACACTCACACACACACACACACACACACACACACACACACACACACATACACACCATGATTTTTACATAAACACACGATGGACTTTAACGTACGCATGTGATGGACTGACACACACACACACACACACACACACACACACACACACACACGCGCCTAATGAATATACTGGGAATGTTTTCAATTAGAAATTTATTTGTTTTATAGGCATCTACTATTGTGTGTTCTGTGTTGCAGCGTAATCAAGAGGAAACGTTGTTTCGTTTCATTATGCACTCGTACGTAGCTGAAGTAGACACCACGTTATAAACGCTACCTAGGACGGCACCCTACTGTGGCTACTCTCTGGCTCCCTCTTTCGCGCCTGCGCAGAACTGCGTGATCAGGAGAAATAGAGGGAGTGTCGAACAAGCTCAGTCGAGGGACCGCGTTTATACATGAAGTTGGTAAACTAACTTTTTAAAAGTAAAAAAACAAAAGCCAAAGGGGAAAAAAACTTTGACCGTGTGTCTTCGGGGTAATTGTTGAGGTTAAGTGAAACACTTTTGTGGACGACGGGTCGGAGTTGCTTGCAGATAGCGTGTAAACTGCCGAAGATTCCCTTTCTGTAAGGAAACTTGGCGGTGCGTCTCAACAACTGATAAGGTTTTGCTTTTTAAGAGAATGTGTGATGTGTTCCAACTGGATAATACACTTCTCAACCGCTTAGTTTTTATTTTGTTATTTAGTGGCACTTGGTGAGCGGACTCTTGTCCCGCGGAGGCGAATGCTTGTGCACTACTAGTCTGATGACAAGTCCTGTGAATGTAGCGCTCAGAACAAAGGAGAATTAATAGGGGAACGGCGACTTGAATCCGAGTGGAAGCGATGGCTGGAGTGGTGCGCACCCTGAGTCGGTGTTTGCTCCCCGCGGAGACCGGACAGGACCGGAATAACGGAAAAGATGGACATCGAGCGAACCAGGAGCGCGAGGCCAAGCGGCGAAGTCGCGAGATCGATGCCATGCTGGCGCGCGAGAGACGCTCTGTCCGCCGCCTGGTCAAGATTCTACTGCTGGGAGCAGGAGAGAGTGGAAAGTCCACGTTTCTTAAACAAATGAGGATTATTCACGGACAAGAGTTCGACAAGAAAGCGCTGTTGGATTTTAGAGACACTATATTTGAGAATATTATTAAGGTGAGTTTTGAAGCGTCACACCGAGCACGTTTCCGACGTTTTTGAATGATAAAGTCAGTCAGCGCACCGTAGTTTAGTCCAGCTGATAGGAGTTCTAATTTAGTTAGTTTAGTCTAAATATAGCGCAGAACTTCCACAGTAGTATTAAAAAGTATGACATATTAATATATAACAATAGGCATTTTACTGTAGACGCATTTCTATTGTAATGTAACTTTATTCATTCTTTAATACAGGGGTAGATTTATATCCTGACTATTTATTTCACTGTATATTTTGTCTGGGTTTTTTGGTTTCCTCCTACAGTCCAACGACAAGTCGTCGGGTTCATTAGAGATACTGAAAGTGTGTGTTTATCTCTGTACCATGTGTACTGCTGACCTGTTCAGCTGTTTAGTGTATCGTTTTTTTACTTCAGTACTTACTCCACAAGCCCGTAAAGAATAAAGCGATAATACTTTTATATTGTAATGTAACATCTTTATATTTATTAATTTCGAAAGACTATTTTACCCTATCGAATTGTGCATCCATGAGTCAAAAACAGATGTGCGCATGCTCGGTAGGCTCACTTGATTAGTAGCGCAACTCGATAGAACACCGGTTTAGGTTACGATGATTGACTTTAGTTCTATTAAGTGTGCCTTAAATACCTAAATACCTAAAAAATACTCTTCTTGGTATCGCATCTTAGACTTAGAATAAATCCTTTACGCCAGATGCCCTTTCTGCGGCAACTCTCCCTATTTGTCCGGGCTTGAGAGCGATTTGGCCTACTGAGCATGCGCAGATCAGTTTTTGACTGGACGCATCATCAAGTGTTAGTATTAGAAATGGCCCAGCTGGATGTAAAGCCTTTTGGCTGTATTATATTTACATTGTGGTCTTTACAAGTGATTTAGTTTAATGAACAAGTTTATGCTACTTGAGTGTGTTTACTCTTGTTTGCCATCACATTTGTTCTTGATAAGACTTTTAAATGGTTTAAGAACTGCGAAGATTAATTGTTGCTGTTTCAACAATTCATGGTCATGTCATTATTCTTGTCATCCATGCTCTACCATACATTTTAAAGAGGCATGCAAGTTACCCATGCCATAGGTGGTGGTGCACCCCATGCCATGGCCAAAGCTGGTTTTTGAATCATTCATTTCATCTTTGGCACAAAGAATTTGACCTGTGGACCTCTGACCACAGCAGACGTTTTAATTGTCCTTCAGACCATCCAAGATGTGCATGGCTTGATGCAAGTGACAGTAGATTTCTGCATTACCAAAAACCCCATTTGGCATTTCTTTATTAATATACAGAAACATTTATGAGACTTGCAATGATTGGTTGATCAGCAAAACATTTTCTTCTTTTTACTTCATCCCACATTTTAGAAATGGGGTTTTTATGTTTTTGTTGTTTTCATTCAGCAGTCTAATGTGACTACAGAGAGCAGATTATAACGTTAATTACCCATGATTTCATCAATTTGTTTGCGCTATGTTTTGCATAGGACATAATGTGAGTCAAAGTGATGCTTGTTTTAGTTCAACTAACTTCCTAACACTGATTGACAGAACGAGCCCCAGGAGTATTGCCAGTTCATTTCCCTGCAAGTGGGTCATTCTTTGGATGCTTTTGTGTTTAACAGGAGCTGTAATTGCAGAAAGAAAATGTGTGTTTTAGAGGGAGGATAATCAATTTGAAAAGAATGAGAGGAATGCACTAGTCTGTGGTGCATGATTTACGATGATGTTCCTTTTATTGCTATTCACTCACGATAAGTGTAACGATGGAGACTGTATTATTCTTGTATGTTATCTCTTAGTTGTGAACATAACTACCGATTTGTATGTATATATAGGACAACAAACAAGAATCCAAATGCATGCAATAGAAATGCAGCGGGCAGACACAACAAAAACAACACATGAAAAGAGCTTATCTTTCATAATGACCAACATTCCAACACAAAAGACATGGTAAACATCTCGGACATATTCTTTACAGGATTATTTCCATTTACCTCAAAGTACAGGCAACATATATTTACTAAACCTGGACTTGTAATTTTGTAAACACACAAATGTTCAGATTTGTCAACTTTTACTTTCTAATGTGAAAGATGAATAAAAGTTTACCATGTTTTACAAACACTTGCACACAAACGAATTACTCTTTAAATGCCATGTGGCAGACTCGGATTATAGATACTTTCATGCCAGTGATACATTTCTATATTTACAATGTATCACAAGTCCAATGGATGGTTGTATGTTGGCTCAGAAACAGTAGACTGAGAGTGAAAGTTGATGGTTGAGCTGTAACCTCTAGACACCAACACCAGCAGAGAAGCATGCAGACTTTATAGCTAAATTCCAACAAAAAGACACATGGTATGAGCGATCCCGCATTGTTTCACTAATACCCAGCAGACATAAGGGGGAAACATAAAAAAACCATTTATAATACACATACTTACAATGACAAAGGAAACCTAATACAGCAGCGAGATGCTGTGTCCAAAACCTGCCTCTCCACTCACAGCCAAACATGTAAACAATGAATACAAATGACCTTTTATCTGTTGCATACATTATTTTAATTATTTAAGATTTCAATGAAGTCTTATGTAGAAATGTACCAGCATTTGCTTTTGTGGAACTGTAAAATATCCTGAAATCTTTAACAGCATGGGTATCATTCAGTAGGCACAATCATGAGTAATTTGTCTTTTTTAAATTGATGCATAGTGATTTTTTTTAAAATAATTAACAAAACATGACATTTCCAAAATAAATTGAGTAAAAGTGAAGGTTACATGTACTCATTTACTTATTTGCAGTCACTTTAAAAATGCTAATGCGAAATTACTAATGATCTTGTATTGGCAGTTGGTTAAATTACACTTTACAACATTCATTTAGTTTTTTTGCCAGAATGTGAAGTACTTTTTAGTTCCATAGTTGATTGTGGTATGTATTATTGAGTTGGCCTAGCTACACCAGATGCTCTTGTTAATGCAGTCTTCCTATTAAACTAGGTTTGGGATAGTAGCTAGGGTGGTGCCCAGTCAACCATGTTTTGACACTGTAGTTCTGGAGTGCGCTCCGTACAAGCAAAACAAACAGAATACATATTTTTTTCTGTTATCTGTCATAAGTAGTTTGTTTTCTAAAAAGTTTTATCGAACATGTTTACTTTTGTTCCCTCTCTTTTATTTATCCCTTTGATTGTTTCACGTTTTCTTCCTTTCTACAGCAGCCATTGCTTTGTCATTTGGATGAGTGTGTTTACTGGTCTCCTGTTGTCTCATGGAGGGTTGAAACAGATGTTCTTTCCCATCTGATCCTGAACAGATAACTGAGCTGACATCCATTTCACGTGGTTCTTGTGTTTTAAACACTTGTCCCCACAGACGTAGTTTGTATAAATAGTCAGAGTCTTTGCTTTTTACTGTTCACACTTCAGAGACAGAAACAGTTAAAATCTGTTTTAAATTAGCACTCTTGTCAGCTTTGGTCATTGTGGCAGAAATGTCTACATTACATAGATGACTGAAAGAAATCTTTGATGCATTTCATATTTCTTTGTGGAAAAGCGAAAATCATATTTGTATGCAGTGTATGTGGTCTACCGTGCTTGAAATTTTGATTTTTAATGCCTTTTTGCCCCCTTTAATGCGTTTTCCCTTTAGGAACAGTGCATTGCATTTAGCAAGTAAAATTACTGTTGATTGTATTAGCATTCTAAGAAACACACCAGTTTTATTGACCCAATGCAATAACAAATCAAACTCATAAATACATGCTTTATTAGGTTGGAGGGTTTTGTTTCAATTCATTTACCATTGGTTGTAATTAAACTCAATAGTCTATGTAGTATAAGGCATGACATTTGAATCGGCTCTATGTACAACCTAATACAAAAAGTTTCATGATGATATATTATGCGTGATTATCCCTAGCCACTTTGATAGAAAAATTACTTACTACTGTTGAATTTATTTATTTATTTTCCCCTGAGTTGAGTGTGTTCTAGGCAGCTTGGTGCGTTGCGACTACTGGTATTAACCACTAGAATGCAGATACAGGTACATGTCTGGAAAATGTCCCCATTTGAACAGATTAACTGAATACTGCCTTTTGGTGTCTGGTTTCTATATTTTATATAATCATCAGAATACATAGTAGTAAATTCTATATCATTATGTAAGTTGGTGAATCTAAAAATATATACATATATTGTAAATACTGCACTTGAAACAAAATAAATTTGTAAATCAATGTGAATCAAACACAATTACATACATTTTAGTTTTCTTTTTTTCTCCTGTATATAGTGTCCAAATTTGGCACACACCTCATGGTGCCATCAATCCCCTAAATGCTTTGAATGAAAAAAAAAAACTTTCACAAAACCAAGCAGTCAACAAGACTTTGTTTGTTTTGCCTCTCGCACTGTTGGTTAAATTGAGTCAAACAAGCACTCCTCACCAAGGTAAACAGTCTTCATGGCAATAAAACACTGGAACAGAAGCAACACTGTTCAAGGTGTGAAATATCACTTTAGGTTGCATGAGTCTTCACAGGCCAGTGTAAGTCTGGGGTCTATAGCCATATTTGAGTCCAACTCAAGGTCAGCGCTAGAGTGCTCCACACCGATAGTCTTGTAGTCCAGGAAATGTCTTTCCACAGCACCCCCTCCAACACACACACGCATGCATGCATGCACACACGCGCACACACACACAGGATGCTCCAAGTGTAGCTTATCATTCTCCTTTGAGCTGTGTATCAGCTTACCCCTTCCAAAAAACCTAAAAGCTAGACTACAAATGGCTTCATTGAGCGATCAGGTTCAAATATCTGTATACAAAAGCAACTTTAATTTACTTCCAGTCTTTGAACATAGATAATTTTCTTTAATTTCACGTTTTATTATAATCAGGGTCAGCATGGGTTTAGGTTTCCCAGAACCACAGTGCCAAAGGCAGTACAAAAACACATTCTGAATAGGACACTCATTTCCACCTCATAATGTTGGCCAGTACGTTTTTGTAATCTCAAAACATTCATGGGTTTAAACAAAATGTTGTCAGCAGTCTTAAAAGAAATTCCCTTTTCATCCCCATTCTGTGCAACAGTGGCTCACAGTGCCATGTTTCCTTTGTTTACTACAAGCCTGAGAAAATATTTATGACATTTTGCCGGAGCAAGGAATGTTTTGTTTTTAAGGCAAATGCATGGATAAAGTGGACAATGGGTGAGCATTATTTCCAGGCAACAGTAAGACTGGAGAAACACATTCAAGTCAATGGAATTTGTTGTTTCTTGCACTTGCTGTTTCCATACGGCTCTACAATGTTATAATATTTCAATCTAGTGTTGCTGTAATTGATCTTGAATTGAAGATGGTAGTGCACTTGACCTATTTGTACCTGACCTATTTGTATTCACTAGTGTGTGTAAATGTGTGTTTTACTGCACCGAATGGGTTAAATTTGTGTAAAAGAACATGAGTGAAGTATTCTAAATGATATTTTTTTAAAGTCATGTTTGTATGGAATTACTGGAAGTGTCAAAACTCGTCTTTTTGGGGGAAAGAGTTAAACAGCAGGGGAGCACTACATTTTGTTTAAACACAAAACAGGAATCTAGTTTTTTTGGTATAGTTTGCAAGGTCCTCAGAAATAAGAGGACAATTATTGTTTAGATAAATAAAAGATAATCACAAATATTTTTCTTATTTTCTTAACAAAAAGGAGTAAAATAAATCTTTGTTTTGTTGTGTTCAAAAATTGTGAAAAATTGTTTCAAGAAATCGGATTGCATTGTTCCGTTTCCATTATTATTAAAAAAAAGTTTGTTAAGTGTTTGACAATTCTGTCTGTTACTCCAGCTTAAAGGAGATGGTATTCTTTTTCACTTTGCAAGAGGTTTTTGGGGGAGGTGGCAGGAAATGGCTCAATGGGTGACCACTGGAAGCGACATGTTTCAAACCCATCCTCTTGTGTGATAAAGCTGAAATTTTCTCTCGATTTGGATCATTAGCGGTCACCATGTAGGCGGGTTCTTTGTGGGTAAGGAGTCAGTGATTTAAGCTGTGGTTACACAGCATCACAAAAGCTAAGAGTAGCTGGCACTAATCTGCTGACAATGCAGCCATGTAATTGCACTGCAGTCAAAATAATAATAACCACTGTCTTGCCTCTCTGACAAATCACAGTAGTTAGACTTTTATTTTGCTATCTGCAGCTCTAAGAGGAATTCCCCTTTGCCATAAATGACAAAGACTCTTTTACAGAGCATGTCACAAAGCATCTGGCCTGGGCTCATTGACATTCTGACAAAATAAAGAGATGAAGGATGTAGCCCTACTAATGTTTCAGAGGAATGATTTCAAAGCACTGGTCTAAATGTTGTTTAGAACAACGGCAACCGAACAATCTGTGGAAGCTTATTTTGCCCTCATTCGGGGCGAAGTGAGGTTTTGGTGCATTCAGAGTTATTTTGAGAGCGTACCATGACTTGGAGAGGGTTGGAAACCATGTAGCTGACCTCTTCAGTGATAAAGCAGTCTTCTCACTTCAAGACTCTCTTACTGTCTACTGCTCATGCTCCAAAGGAGGCAGTCTGCGAGGAAAGGCAACACGTCCTTTCCCAGATAGCGGCTGACAGAAGTGGGTGAAAGGTCAGGGATAAATAGGTTTGGGATTTAAACGGGCCGTCTCATGGCTCACTAAATAAAGCTACAATAGGAGCTAGAGAGTAGGTTTCCTGGAGAAAGATGCTATGAATGGCAGCCAAGAGCATCGCGAATAAGCTGAGCAGTAAGGATGTTTAGCACTGTCTGCAGTCTACAGAGTGTTTACTTTATGAAGAAGATACCGGGGGTTCAGCAAGCCACTCATTTCCTGTAGCCGTCTTCTGGTTTTTGTGTTTTACAGTATGTCCTCCAAACAGCACTGATTCCTTATACTCGGGATGAAAGAGAATATCACTTCCTGCCCCCATGAACCTATGGTTACTTCAGTGTGGTGTGGATCACATCCTGTCTAGTATTCAGTGAAGCTGATTTTCCCAGATAAATTCGAAAACCGCGTCCTTCTGCTGACAGAATCTACACTAATCAATGTCCCATACAGCTGGACTAGGTAAATGAGAGCAGCACTGTTGTTACGAAAACATAATAAAGTCCTCCATGTGGGATTCAAAATATTTTACCACAGAAAAAAGTGCCAGCTTTGCTCTGGAGAAGAATCTGACTTTGCGGATTGAGCTGTAATAATAATCAAGAGTAGTTGTCAGTATGGAGTTCCATATATCAGTCCTGGGGTTTGAGTGGAGGAGCTTTAGGTTACTTGTGCTCATGTTGTCTTTGGATGAGTAGGTAGGAAGGTCCGGATTATGAGTTTTGGTGATAGGTGATTAGTGAATAAATGTCACAAATTGCACTAAAGCGTTTTTAAAGATGCTGAAGGAAAGCTGTGTCTTGGCCAGTGCTACCACAGTGGTAGTGTTAACTTATCAATAAATAGGAGAGTTGTGGCAGGAAGAACAAATCACTAATGCAGAGCAGGTGAAAGGATTCACATAATATCTCAACTGTGTATGTGTAAAAAAAGCAACAATCAAAGCAAAAGCAACAATTGCTCAATCAATAGTAATCATTGATTGAATATAAATGCCAAATTCACACTACACAACTTCTATGGCAAGCAGGTTGATGTTGATGTTTACACTCCACAACCGGATCTTACAGTCGGGAGTCTTTTCACACCATCAGCATAGGAGGCGGGGGGGGGAGGGTTTCATTAAACGATCTGTCACCAGGGTGAGTCTGTCAGGTGTCTCCCAAACTACAGCAGTGCTAAAAAAAACTGATTGGATCGCAAAATTATTTAAGGTGGACTAGTCATGAGCTTAATAATAATATAATTTATTTAAACATTTTTCCAATTTAACAGTTAATTCCACTTTACATTTATAGCATTTAGCAGACGCCTTTTTGACAACCTAGCAGTAGTGAGGTTTGAACTGACGTCTTCCTGGTTCCTAACCACCAGGCTACAGCTGACACATATGTGAAATCTGGCCCACATCATATCTGATCTCGGATCTCTTTACAATTTAGGACCTCCAAATTATACTGACCTTCTCCATCTCTACACTTATTGTATTCTGAGATCTTAATCCACTAATCATATTCGTCTCTTATTTATTACAGCTTTTATGACACATTAGTCCCATTTTCTTTACAGGCATCACAAAGGGCACAAACCAGGGTCCTTGCACTATGTTTGAAGACCCCATCTGTTTAGTACAGTCATCTCACACATAATAATAATAATATAGTTTATTTATGGGCACCTTTGGAAACATAAAAATACCTAAAAAATGCCATAAAGTCTACCAAGTCGACTGGTTGCAGAGTCAAAATTCAAACCAAGGTGTTTAGAATCTGGATTTGGCCTACTAGACCAAAAATGTACAGTTCGGTTGAACTGATACAACTCGCCAAAAAGTAGCTCAAAGTACCAGCAGGAAAAACAGTGGGTCAATGAAAAAGCCAGAATAAGCTGTGCATTCCAATGAACATTGAGATCACACCCAAGCAAGCATGTACCATCGACTTGCTCTAGAAAAATACATTCACTCTGCCTTTAGGGCAACTTGCTCATCCAAGTTGGTTGTCTTGTGACACCTGAAAAGCACCCTGAAAAAAATCAATGCTGGCATCATTTACCAGAAGAATATTAGACTGGACCAAACCCAACATCACGGTTCCTTACAAAGGTTGCCAACAAAGATGTTGGCAATTATGTGAGGAAGAAACACATTTACTCAGTAGATTTACATGCAATGGGTCACAGGTCACTATAACTGAAAAGGAAATCATTTCGTGATTGACGATCATATTTGGTAAGGTTGAATAACATGTTTTCATAATCGACCCTCCCAGGCGATTTTGATCCTGTTGGCGATCTTATCAGATCCAGTTATCAGATCCTTTTGGTAAGCAGTTATTGTGAAAAATACTGAAAATTACTGAAAAAATAGAAGCAGCTGGAGCTACAGTAGCGCTCATCTGGATCAGAAGCCTTCACTCCCCATGTTGCATTAGTGACCCTTGGCCACCCATGACCCTTTTGTCAATGTATCACTTTGTGTTCTTTAGACCTTTCTTGATATATATCGACCACTGCAGACTCCCACGAAAGGTGCAGTTTTGACTTTGACCCGGTCAAACCTGCTCAATTTCTTACAATCTTACATTTTACGTTTTTTCTGCTTCTAACATCAACTCTGGGAATAATATGTTTACTTTCTACCTAATATATCACACCCTCTAGCATTCTTTTTACTTTTTAGTGATCATAGTGCTATGTCGGACAGTGTGCCCCACAAACTTTCATCTTTGTTTAAATAAAACACTTGTTTGACATTGAGGATCAAAAGTCATTTAAGTTAACTTGACAAATTTACAGATGTACAAAAAAAATCAAACATTTAAATGAGGAGGACATATTTTTACAGTATTGCTTCACTTTGTAGGTCACCAGGCATCATTCTTTTGTTTTCACTCACAATGTTTAGACGATTGGTGTTGCTTTAAATAAACGGACACTGCAGAGCTTGGTTAATTGTCTGCCCAGGTTTTATTGGTGAGGCGGAGACCTATGAGTAATGGAATGGCATGGACCGAATGAACAGGCATGAGTAATTGTATTTAATCTAATACATTTAATCTCTACACTCCTCTCACTTTCTGTTCTCTTTCAGGGAATGAGGGTGTTGGTCGATGCTCGGGACAAGCTAGGGATGTCCTGGCAAAACCTGGAGAACGAAAAGCATGGTATGTTCGTCATGTCATTTGAGAACAAAGCAGGCCTGCCTGTGGAGCCTTGCACCTTCCAGCTGTACGTGCCGGCCCTGCAGTCACTCTGGGGCGACTCGGGCATTCAAGAGGCATATGGACGTAGGAGTGAATTCCAGCTGGTGAGTAGCTTTTGTCTTCAAGCACAGAACACAGTTCTTAAATCCTAAACTTATGAGTGTTTATGCTTAATGCTTATTTGTGTTATTCATCAAATCATTCATTCATTATCTGTCTGTTACTACCTTTATTATCGTATTCATGGTAGGTCTGATTCAATGGTTGAATGGTAAGCAACATGGAAAGATTGTCTTTTCATCACATGGCAACACACATACACAAACATTTACACACATTTAAACTTTAAGCATTTTGTAGCTCTGATTATTCTTGCTGGTAGTCTTTGTATCGTTGAGAAAATACTCAAATTGTTGTCTGACAGCTTTTGTTTAAAATGACATTATTTTGTTTAACAAATTTATCTCCAGAAACATATTAATTTATTGGTTATACAGATTGTGTTTTAAACTTTTGAGGCAGCATACAGCCATGTTCATTGAATCCACTTCATCGCTAGGCAAGTTGTCCTGCAACTTGCAAACCATGCAGATCAGAAGGTGTGACCTCGTCAACCATAATCAGAGGACCCTCAGCTTATGGTCTTATTAATTAATTAATACCACTAAGTATAAACATGCAATGATCTACGATGATTCACATTACAGATTAGTTCAGGTGATTATTGGCAAAACATCTTTCCGCACAGATAGGAAGTTACGCAAAAAGTATCTCTTAAAAACATTGAAATGAAACTGCTGGGTTGTTCTGACTGTAGCGTGGCACCATCATCCCAGATGCACCACCAGAAAATGTTGTGCCTAAGTGCAGTGACTGGATGGATGACCAGAGGTTGACCTCAGCCTGGCAGTCAGCATATCATACTTTTCTGAAGGATGGGGGGAATCACTTAAAACATAGATACAGAAGGATTCATGACATCCACTCTTGAGTGGGTGACGGAAGAAGAGAAGGAAACAACTATGGATAGCAAATGAGTGCCTGGATTCTAACCAGTGCTCCAGTGCAGGGGTGAGCAAACTTTTGGCTCAATAGTTTTAAAATTTGAATTTAAGTTTCAAATTTGAGTAAAAGTTTAGTTTTTCTTTTTCAAACAATGAATTTAATATTGAGGACAATAATCAAATGGAACATTTGCTTACCATAATTCTAGAACTACTCTAGACAACCCCCCACTAACAAGTGCAGGGGTCACCAACCTTTTTGAAGCTGCGGGCTACTTTTGGGGTACCAACTAATGCGGCGGGCGACCAGTTTG
>JAOTRQ010062101.1:0-13441 GCA_028565875.1 Hoplisoma paleatum
CACACACACACACACACACACACACACACACACACACACACACACACACACACACACACACACAAACATACACACATACACAATACCTATTACCCTGTTTATATATATTTCAAGTTAGTATTTCTATGATACCACAAAGTGTCAAATGCTTCAGAGATGGAGATAATTTATTCCATTATCTTCTGGGAATAAACAATGGGCATAATCCAAATGCAAACATTATGCTCAGAGTCATACAGTCGTGTCTTTGGCAGTTGTGTGTGGTGTGAAAAATGAGTAAAAAAAAATAAAGCAAGTCCCTAATCCTGGAATACCAGGATATTGAAAATGAATATTTTGTGCAATATTTTGAATGCTAGTTGGTGCAGTGACAGACACAGACATGCAAATTTATTACAGCTCATAACCATTCCATATAACAGAGCTTATTTGTTGATGCATTTGTGAAATTTTATTAACTATGTTGTTTAGATAATACTCATTTTCTCAAATATTTTTTTTAGAATCATTGTGCTCAACACCCATTCTCACACATTAGTTAACACACTAGGGAGCAGCAGTGAGCACACATGCCCAGAGCAATGGACAGCCCTAGCCACGGCACCCGGGGCAATTAATGATTTGGTGCCGTTCTTAAAGGCACTTCTATCATGACTTTTGTTTTGTTGAATTCTGTTGACTTTGAGCAAGCAAGTTACTGATCATAAGCCCAGTTCTCTAACCACCAGGCTGCCTCATGCATCTTGTTCTTATTTTATGTAACCAATTGGTTTTCTACTATTTAAGAGATGTTTTTGCATTTGAGATGAGTATATTGATGCTCATAACAGGTGGCATGGTGGCTGAGTGCTCAGCACTGTCGCCTCACAACAAGAAGTCCCGGGTTCGATCCCCGGGTCGGGCTGGGGACTTTCTGTGCCGAGTTTGCATGTTCAAAGCGTGGGTTTTCTCTGGGTACTCCGGTTTCCTCCCACAGTCCAAAAACATGCACTAGGTTGATCGGAAAAGTGAAATTGTCCTGTAGTCTCACAAGATCCCACCATTTACTGGTGGTTGTCGTCAGGAAGGGCATCCGGATGGAAAACTCTGCTCCAAACATTAACGTCCTACCCCAGGAACTGGGAAAACGGACGATAAACGGACGAATAGATAGAGAGATATATTGATGCTTATACCTCCTCCATCACTTAGTATTAGCTCTCAGCATTTGAAAACCTTTCATACACATTGTCTGGTCATCCCACATTAGTAGACATACTGGCCAAATGGAAACTGCCAGTTATGCTTTCTAAATAGCACAGGATCTCCAAGTTTCAAATTGTTCTGAATCATGATGCTGATGTGCCAGCTAAATTCACTCTTTGGATTTTTAAGTACATTGCTTACATCTAAATTATAGCAACAGGGTCAGAATATCACCATATTGTACATAATCAATAATAAAATATGTTTAAAAAAAAGTAACACGATGGGCTGGACAGTAGATCAGAACACATCTTTACTGAGCACAACAGAGAGATGAACACTTCAAACAGGCTCAGTAATACAATAAAACACTCAGACTAAATGCACTAAATGACTATGTGACAGTAGATGGAACGTAACCTGACCCTGGTAGGCTTTACCCACAAGCCCCACAAGTAGATACAGACATTTGACAGACCTGGGAGCTGCAATAAAGCTCATACTACTGTAGTCTCTAATGTTACGGCATGCTTATTCAAGCTCTGTCATTTAAAATAAACCTCCTTTGAAATCACCAACGCTTGACACTTTGTCAATATATTGCTGGATCACTGATCAATAAGATTTTCATAAATGTGTATACATCTCAAAAACTCTACACATGCTACAATAATTAAATGACAAAAAATTAAGGTAACCAACTACGCCTGGAATGGACATTTATCTTAGGATAGGATTTTACTTCTTGATTATTCGTTGATGAAAACTTTATTTGTCTAAATTTACTGTAGTAACTGTGTAAATCTTTAAATCCTGTAAAACCATTACATTTTGGTTTCCCTTTTATGTTTTCCATTGTCTATTGCTACACCTAACCATCAGTAGAGAAGATTAAATCAATCCTATTACATTTGATAAGGTTATGATTAAGTCTTATTATATGAAGTGTATTATTAACTATTTTGTTTTTATTCATTCTTGTAAACTTTTTTTTAAAGTAGGGTGTTCATGTTTATAAAAGGTATGGAATGTTTGGAACAGGTTTGTGGTTAAAATTAGAAAATATATGAATGATGAATATTATAAAATGAAAATGTGTTTGCCTTTGTTTGTCTGTCCCAGTGCTGTGTTGTCTAACCAGTCAGTCTCTCCTAGATTGTCAGCAGCTTCCTGCCTCATTGTAACCAGTCTCCTAACAGCTAAGCTTCAACTGGGCTTCACCACAAAGCAAGTAAAGATACATGACATTTCAAATTCAGACCTTAAATTTTTGATATACATCAGCCTAATAAACCAGTCTTAATGTTTTTCAGCTCTTTAATACGTAAAAATACAACATACTTTTCATTTAAATCTCTTTAATATTTCACATAGAGGAAATAGATCACAAACTCCTTGTCAGGCAACAATTTTTTTACAAAGACAACGACAACGTTTTATGACATTTTCTGGAAATTTTTCATTTTATGAAAATGTGACCGTGCATTTGTAACACTTAATTTCATATACACATTTTATAATGGATTACATATTTTAGATTGTGGACAGGTATGTACAGTTGACCAGTCTAGCACATGTACCCATGCATATGGGCCTGCCATATGTTTAGTGTTTAGGATACAGGACTAGTAATCCAAAGCGCGTGAGTTCAAAACTCAAATCTAAGTTGCTGCTGTTTGGCCCTTAAGCCCTTAACCCTCCATTGTTCACGTAGTATATTGTAACTGAAATGCTAGTCGCTTTGGATAGTGACCTATGTCCCAAAGCCACTTCTCCTTATTGAGCAAGCCACACATGACAGTGGAAAAACTCTAGAGCCAGACTTGGCAGGGACGACACAAGGACAAATGTACAAAACAGATATATATATAATAGCACTGTTCAGATGGCTGCACATGAATGTTATATACACATAAGAGAATGTTTATATAACCCTCATTAAGAGTGCCTTAACAGATGTGCAGTAAATGGAACCAAGTCATGTTATTCTTTGACATGAAAAAAACATTAATTTTAATTAACATTAAATTATTGTATTATTATGTGGGCTTAGCAGACAGTGTACTCTATGTTTTCAGCTTAAACATGTAAAAGTCAATGGCTACGACTAGTTTTACATTGTTTAATGATCATTACAGGCAATCAATTAATATGAGATATATTAACATCAGTCCACAATTACTTACAATCATTGTATAACTACCACAATTCTCTGTGTTATTTATTTATCAGTATAGCATGATGGAAGGTATGTTGTCTTAACACCATTAACATTAAAACAGTGTGTGCTTTTCATTTCAGGATCAGTGTGGATGCAGAGTTTAAGAAACCCCAGTGGCATTACAGGAAAGCCGGTAATACAAATCCTGTTCTAGCCATTTCATCCACTGAGGACTTCCAGCTTTCCAACCTGCCTTTTATCCTACTCCGTCTGTGCATTAAAGACCAGACCAAATCCAATGCCTTCAAATAGGAAACTAATGGTTAAAAGACAGTTCTTTATTTTAGTTGCACATTAAGTTGAATAGTCATTGTACACTGTCTTGGTTTATGTCATTCCAGTATAACATTTTAAATGTCATCTCTTCCGAAGGATTATCTACCTCTCTAAGTGTGATTAATGAAATATGCATGATGTACATTTATAAGTCAATTGCATGTTTATGATAACACACTTTGTGTTTTGTATTCATTATGCATTTTCACAGTTTTTATTCCAACAGTTCTCATTTTTATTCCAACATCACAAAGCTATAAGCACAAGTTAGAAAAGCATTTCAGGACTGAATATGAATGTTAATTATGACTTACTCTACAAAAATTACAGTACACAGAACTGTACAGTTATATCATTATATAATATAGTTGAACATCTACATATTTTATCATGGTGCTTTAAAAAGGTTAAAGTTTACTGACTACTTTTTTGGGACAACCCATCTCATTTTGTACAGAACCCTGACATGAGCCAAACTAAACAGCAATGGAATAAACTGAAACAATAATAAGACTTATTTTACTCAATACTGCTTTTATTTTTTATTTGAGCTGTTTAACAAGCTTATTACATTTATCCAGGTAAAGTATTTAAAACAAACCTCATTTACAAAGAATCCACTAGAATTGGAAAAAGCAGTATTACCCTGAGCAAGGCAGTTGGTAGGGCCAGCATAGTAGCAGCATAGACCACCAGATCACCCAACGGGTGTGATTTGTTAATTCGCTTAAAAAAAAAATTTTTAACAGAAAATACAAATACATTATAAAACATGTTTTGCTTGCAACACACTCAAATCAATTGGGCCAATTTAAAATAAAAAGTGTATGACAATGTATGTGAAGCATCATCTCCCATTGACAAATATTGGCCCAATAATATTTCGAAAGATATCTGTAAATTAATATAGTTCATTAGTGCATCAAGAAGTACAACCCGAAATGGCCATAGATACAGAACATACATAATTCAATTCTATACAGAAAAGCAGTCTGTTTGTCTCCAACAAGCTAAGTTGTGGTCAGATCAGATAAGTCTGTGTTTCAAGGGCTTTTTCAAAAGAAATATGTTGCCAGCAAGGCTACATCTCATCTGGGGAAATCCATGGTAATTTCATAACGACTCATTATTCAGAGTAACTTCCATATTAGACATTGCATTATAGTTTAAGTATTCAAATATTTCCAAATATAACTTAATGTTGTGTCGTTTTGACGTTTATGCAACTGAACTGAGCAGGTATGATTGTTATAAACTGGTCATATTTATTTAGCTCAATATGCAACCATTTGAACCATATAACTGCACATTTATTTTGCAATTATATGAGTAATTAATGTGAGAATGTGTATACTATTTTAACTAAAACTGGATTCATGTGAAAAAATGAGCTGTAGTTCAATAGTGTAAAACTGATGTGTTTGCTCAGCAATGAAATACTTTAATTATAATTTAATAGCAATTGAGTAGCATTTATAAACATCTAATGCATCTATACCACATTGCTCCAATGTAAGGTTCTTATTGGCAATGCTTCCATGACTTTTATGTTCTAATAATCGTACATCGCTTATACTGTCATCTCTCATTTGCCATCTTGTCATTATTTTAGTCTTAAGCTATTTATTGCTCTTTTGTTGTATTGTGCAGCTTCTTCAGTGTAATGTAGCAAATCTGTACAAGTTATAAAAATGCAGAATTGTTAAGAATGTGACTTATACTAGTTATTTGCACAATTTCAAACCCCCTTGCCAAAAGGGTGCCTTCGTCATAGAAAACAGGTCTATGATGTTTGTGTAAGTAAGATTTAAAATAAAGCTTACATTCAACCATTGTTTTATACTGCTTATTTTTAAACTGATAATTTATGTTAAAAGTAAATACTTCAAAATATGCTTCTGTATAGTGCGACAATGTTATGTAGTCCCAATTGTTATTGGAATTATTCTTCTTAACTTCATAATAATAAGAATACCAAAAACATTTTTTTGCAAGTTTAGAATCTCGTCAGCAGTACACATTAATCCAAATATTATTTTATTATTAATTATTATTTCATATTAGAACATGTGTGTGCGTGCGTGCATGTATGCGTGCGTGCATGTGTGTGTTTGGTTTGAACTGGGTTAAGTCATGTTGTAGGCTTGTTTCTGGTTTGATTAAATGCCATCATTTGATTATTTTAAAATTTAATTTAATCTACTACTCAATTACAATAAAAAAAACGAAACTACACGATGGAATTAAAGAGATGAATAATGCTTCAAGCTAATAATTTAGACAACCAAATGTGTTAGGTAATGAGCCTTTTCCAAAAGTATGGATACTGACCGCCCCCCTTCTTTGAAGCTTTAACAGCCATTAACTATAGAACACCTCGAGTGATTTTCACCCTCACAATTTTTGTCATGTAATTATAATAATAATTATAGAATTTTATTTAAGAGTGCCTTTCAGGACACACAGTAAAACAGTAATAGTAATAAAACAGGACTAAAACCATAGGAATTATTTTCATTGTGTTGCTTCTGTCTGATTTGCAGGGGACTTTGGAGCGCTTATTGATGTCATTATTGTTATTATTGATCCCCTCCTCACATCAATGTTTTTTTCAAGAGGCATGAGTTCGAGTGATTTACACCCGATGTTAGTGATACCAAACACAGTAACATATTTTATAAGTAGAATTTACTCTATGTTAGTGTTTATGTGCTTAGGCGCTTTATACCAGGGTAAAATATACCCAACGTTAGTGATGGTGTTATTAATTTTAACGTTAATGTTCTATGGTTAAATAAGGTTTCTTGCAATATTTTAAAATGTACTTGTAAGAATTAATTATTTAATTTATGTTTAACTCTTGTTAGCAATAGGCACACAACAAACACAACAAATTTTCAGTTACTTTAGATGTTATTAAGGTTATTTATAACTTTAAATATAGAGGGCAGAGGACAGTGGTAGAGGTTAGCACTGTCACCTCAGTGTGTGTGTGTGTGTGTGTGTGTGTGTGTGTGTGTGTGTGTGTGTGTGTGTGTGTGTGTGTGTGTGTGTGTGTGATCCTAAATGTGATTAAGGAGGTAAAATTAGATAATGGAAGGATTTCTAAGAATTATAATATTTATGTTAAACTTTTATAACCCTGCACACAGTTTTGTAAAAGCATCAAAGGTGCACAAACACATTACAAACAAGGTGTGCAATCTTATCATTATAAAGTCCTGAAACACCAGAAGCTAAGCAAAGACACCAGTCCCCTCATCCAACTGGTCCTAAGTCACTGTACTGATACATCACTAACACACACTCATACATCACAAACACACACAAAAGGAACAGGGAAGACCTGCAAATTCTATTAAAATAAACCAAATTACACACAAACTCAGAAGTGAATATCTGAATTATTGGGAAACAGAAACTGTTATTTGACTCTAAACGGATGCTACAGTGCAGATGATTGTATGAGCACAATATTTGACCCTAAATTAAGAAACCCATTAACAGGGTACAGACCTGTTCATAGATAGGGGGCGCTACATCCGGTCCTGGTTACCCTGAGAGGAGAGAATGTGTCATCGCTGCACTCTCAGTACAGTACAGATAGAGCTGCACTTCTTCACTTGGTTTACTGGGTTCACTGGGTACAAGTCCGCTCCATCACATCGTCCCCCAACCCGTCCCCCCAGAGACCCCTACAAACTGCGCTACCTTCTGGGAAGCACAGAAAGCGATGCACATTTGCATCACTGAACATACATACCTGTCACCAGGCACACACACATGAACGCACAGACACACAACAAACGTCCCTTTGTTTTAAACATGCATATTTATCCGCACAGTGCCTATTCTTTTTATTGAATTGTATTTCATTGTACCACCATTCGAGGTTTTATATCAGTAACATTTTATTAATTGTAATTTTTGTGGCTGTGTTACCTAGCTTTGGCAATACGAATGTGCTTATTTGTCATGCCAATAAAGCATCTTTGTGTGTGTATGTGAGCGTGCGTGCGACACTGGCCGTATGTTTACAATAACCTGCATAGAAACTACGAGAGGAAATTAGCTTGTTAAGCTAACTCTGGCACGTCTACAATAATGTAGGAAGTTTAATCAACAGCGTCATCTAGTGGCTCGAGTATAACTCGGGCTGTTCTGTCTATGAAGACCCAACTTCAGCTCCAAGCAACAGTGACATCTAGTGGTTGTAATGGTGCTTTCGCTTTCCAACTTCAATTAAAAATAATTTCATAATTGTTGAGACTTTGAGTGCTCGTGTGTACGGCTGGTTGACCAGCCCTGGTAAAGTTTATAAAAGTAATCTCGAGTAATTTATTAACAAATCACCAGCGCAACATGTTGCCTGTAATTTCACTTAACGCTGTTGTGTTTGACATTTGTGGTCATAATGTCTAGTTCACACTACACACCTTTCCATGTCTGAGGGTCGCTGTAATTTTGAACACTACACAACTTTCCATGTCTGAGGGTCGCTGTAAATTTAAACACTACACACCTTTCCATGTCTGAGGGTCGCTGTAAATTTAAACACTACACAACTTTCCATGTCTGAGGGTCGCTGTAAATTTAAACACTACACAACTTCCCATGTCTGAGGGTCGCTGTAATTTTGAACACTACACAACTTTCCATGTCTGAGGGTCGCTGTAAATTTTAAAAAAGTTTTGGTGTATTGTTCACACTTCATGAATGATCATTGACTGGGGGTTTCATAGGGAATCTTTAGTAAAATCCATATCAAAATGATTTTAATTATTTAAACACTTTTTTCAATGTGATGCTGGCTTTGTTTGTTTGAGAATAAAAAGATTGACAAAGCTGTAAAATGTGTGTCAATGTATTCTGATTGAAACTACAGTAGTACTGAGCCCATATTTTACGTTTTCATTGATTGTTTAACATTTTACTCTCTGATTTGCCAAATACAGTTTCTGTGATGAGTATTATGTTGTCATAATGAAGGTCATAACTTCACTCAGAAAAGGATGTAGGGCTCCATAGTGAATCTAATACTGTTAAACAATAAAACCGTACAAGGGATTGAAATAAATAGTCGAAACAAGCAGAACATAACAGCAATACCTAAACAGTAAAACAGTAAAAACTGTTAAAACATTAATGTAACCTCATTAATTCAAATATTTATATTAATGAGAAAAAAATTATGTTAATGAAATTAGAAATGTAAAAATTAACTATCATGGCAATTTATTACCATAAATGATCAGAGCCCCAGTGTAAAAAAAGAAACTCTAAATCAAAAACTTCAGACAGTATTTAAACTAACAAAAAACAGTGTTAAATGAGGCTACTACTGAGTCGTAGAGCTTTATTTACTATCCAGTGTTCTTTTTGCTTCACATGAGGTGATTCTATTCTGGACAAATGTATCCAAATCTAATAGTTAGTTTACAATTTATATAAAGTTTTTGTTAGGATGGATTACTTATCAAACTGCAACAATGACTAAAAATAGTACTCATCTACTGCTGTTAACCTCTACTCCCTACCTGACTATCACACGAACCCCTTCTGGCACCTGTAGTAACAGCCGCATGTTACATTTTATTGCATTTAGCAGACACATTTAACCAAAGCATCCTACAATTACATTTTTAAACAATGTTGAGCAATTGAAGGTTACGGGCCTTGCTAACCCTGTACCTTAACCAGTAAACTATTACTGACCATTACCATATGCATGAAGCTAAGGAGGCATGATGCGTAAGTCAATATCACGTGCATGCGGCAAGTCAATATGGAGAGTCACATAACATATCGATCCACATTATTCTCCAGTCCTCTGTAGGCATTATCAGTCAGTCAGTGGAGCCAGCATGAAATTATAGCAGTTATGAGGAATCCCCCAGGCAGTCTCACCCAATTATAGTCCACTGGTGTCTAGCCTGTCCACAGCAGAGCTGAAATTCGAATTTGCAAGTTCAAGATGTCGGCTGTCTTAAGCTAGCAGCAAGTTTTGCTGTTGTGCCATCACACTCCCGGATGCCAAATCTCTGACAGCGTGTACATAGATTCACAGTCTGCAACCTGTAACATCATGTCTGTGTCATCCAGCTGACTGATAGCAATGAAATTTGTACCAGATATTTCTGTCAATGTCTGCCGTGCCACCTCAACACAAGATGTTAAAGCGTTAAAGAAATACAACCACATTTTAAGAAAAAAAGAAATGTTACAAATTATAATAAAAGCAAGCGATTTAACAAATCAGTGTGATTTGGCTAATTATTATAAAATGTAACCTTAAAAAAGCAGTTCATAACATTCAGGTTTAAAGACTTCTAATGTCTACATTATTTTACTCACCTTTTAACACTGTTTTTTCTGTCACGCTGGGTCAAGGCTCGAAAATGTGCATGACATTTAAATCATCAAACAAAATGGCCTGAAAACAGCCATGCTACTATATCAGCACAGGCTTAAGATCATCCTGTCTCTTACAGCATTTATTGACCCGAAGGCATGTATTGGGGTTTTAAAGAGACAAAGAAAAAAGTTAGGAATATTTCAAAAATTTACGAAAAACTTAAAAAGTTAATGCTACAGAGGTACAATATCATGAAAGTATGACATTTACATAGAAGCATGTAATGATGATTTCCTTATTTTAAACAATCTATCGAAACAAAACATAACAGTGGCTAATGCATAGCACTCTCCTAAATGTCTCCAATATTGTGGGCGATCACATTGGTTTCTACTATGTTTTGAATAATCTGATGTGACATCTTGGTTGACATCAGGATTTGTGTGGCATCCAGTTCTGCAAGGCATTACTCACAATGTGTGTGATGTGACTTTCTGTGACTCTTCCAGTCTCTCTGCATCTCTATTACTACTTGCCGATGGCACTATGACACAAGTTCAGTGCTCAGCTCCATCTGAGAACATTCTGAACATCAAATCTGAGTAAAACATTATTTACTTTTTAATTATTTCATTTAGAACAACATGCATATCTTCTTCTTCTTTCGGGTGTTCGCTTCATCAGGGGTCACAACAGCAAGTCTTCTGTATGTTCTGCTCCTACACCAGTTCCCAGCATATCTACATAAATTAGTTTAATATATCTCCTCTTTGTTCTCCCTGTGTCCGTGTGGGTTTACCTTGGGTATTCCGGTTTCCTCCCACAGTCCATGCAGGTAAGGCAAATTGAAAAGACTAAATTGTCCATTGTGTTCGATGTGACTTGTGTATCTAATGAACTACTGAACGTTTCCTGTCATGGACATGACCAAGAGTTTAAAACATGACACTAAAATGCTAATAAATAAATAAATCTCCTCTTTAGAGTTCTTCTTGACCGCCTGCCAGGCTTCTCCATTGCTAATATTCTCCTATCAATATATTGGTTACTGGTTTCTTTTTAAGAGAATCTTCTCTTAAGCTCTGCCACATCCAGTTCTGCTTTCTGTCTTTTAATCAGTGCAACTGTCTCCAAACCATATAACTTGGTTCACTAGTCCTATAAATCTTTCCTTTCATTCTTCTCACCTTGTTTCCACACTCCACATTTTATTGGACAGTTGATTGGACAGTTAAATTACTTGAACTCATGTTCCTTATTTTCCTTATGTACAGTGTTTTATTAAGGAAATCTCAAATTAAACAACAAAAACCTTTCATAAACAGGCCATGGGCAACAGTGACAAGAAATAGACATTGCTATTGAAAATAAGAAACCTATAAAGCTATAAAACCTATAGTACACTGTCAAGATATTTTTTTTATTACACGTATTCAGTACAAACGCAGAGTATTCAGCACACTGGTGTTTCTTCTAGGCATTCACTTATGCTTAATTCCTGCCAGATTTAGACTGGTTTGTCCCAGATAACAAAACCAAGGTCAGATTGGTTTAAAATGGCCAGAAACAGATTCCTTTTTTCAAACATAAATAAAATAAGTAAGATCTATTGTCTAAGAGAAGATAATTAATAAGTTAAAGCTTAATACCCACAAACCCTAATGTGTTTAAAACCATCAGTTAGAGAAGATGTTAATAAGTTTGGCTGGTAGCAGTGGTTTTAGAAATAATCACTAAATATCATCAACGCCATCTTTTTAGTCATCTCTAGCCTGAGCACAATCATCCAATATGACTCACTATATGAACCACATCTGGGTAGTTTGGTTCGGTTATGATGTTGCATTTGCTGTGTGACCTCCTTCCATTTCAGATCGCTAAGGTGGTCGGAGGCAAAATCAGAAAGCATGCAGCTCTGTCCCAGCTTCTGGATAAACAGCTTCTACCACTCAGCCAGGGGCCACATCTGAAACAGCAGAAAAACAAATAAGCACCCAACATTTATTTCTCTTGATTTACCAGCCTTCACTGCCAACATAGGCAGTCCTGGTAGACCACTTCTTTTTGCCTTACTCCACAGGCTGCTAGTTCTGCTTAGAAGGATTCTTAATCTGTAGGAAGGGAAACACACTTGCAAGTTCACTAGTCAGCGTCCATGGAGTAGAACTTCAATTTGGTCATAATCAGAACTGAAAAAGCTGCTTATTTTCTTTGTGTAGGTTTAAGTCTGATTTATTTAGAGGGTTAAATTTATGAACATGCTTTTCAGTTGTTGGATGTTCCCTCAAGTACTATATTTGGGGAAATGTTACTGGTATATGGAATATCAATAGCTCCAGCAGCAGCATCATAAGTAGTGTGCAATACAGTAGCCTAGTGTGCTTAAATCTGTTCCTCAGAGAATTCAAGCTGTAATAAAAGGAATGGTACTAATCTTTTACCTCATTTTTTAAAAATATTTTTTTACTTAATAGCTGAAATTATTAAGATTGCAACTTATTTATTAGGATTTTACACTTTGGTTATATTCACTGGTTACGCGAGATTAATCTGTTTTAGTTTTTTAGTCCCAAACACAATCATGTAACATGTTTGTAAATGCAGTTGCCCACACTTGAATGTCTGAACTCTGGCGGGAAACCAGACCTCCTGAAGGAAAATCATTCAGACACTGGATTAATGCAAAGTCCACGCATGAGGGACTGTTTCATCACCTTTGAATCGAACCCAGGACCTTTTTGCTCTGACAGTCCTACCAAGTGCACTAAACCGACGACATTGTACATACATAACAGAAGGGGTGAGACTTTCAGCCATCACTGAATCATAAACCAAGGCAACAGCTTTATATAAATGTAAGTAATGTTTCATAATCATTAATGGGGAGTAAACAAAAGCAAATAAAAGCATAAACATTCATTATGTAAACAAAAGGTGGTAGATTTTTGGGCGGACTAGAGGAAAGTCGTCAGATGTTAGTCTGTCTCTTCCTTTAAACCGGCGGCACTTTCCCATAACAGTGTGCACTCAGACATAAGTGCTCAGTGCACACTGCACACTAAATTACAGTACACTTACATAAGAGCATGGTTTGGGGTGCACCTTCGAGTATCACAAGACAATAAAAGATTGTTGTTCTAACAGGTGTCAGAGGTCTTTTCTTTACTACTATACCATAGTTATGGGTAGCAGAGGTAGGACTTTCTCCAAGGTAAAGATAGTTAGCCTTAATGGACCATTGACCAAACTTAAATAATAACAACAGCATATAATAACAATAATAACAGCATTTTTAATCAAAGACTGGCCATTATTAAATACAATTATCATAGATAGATAGATAGATAGATAGATAGATAGATAGATAGATAGATAGATAGATAGATAGATAGATAGATAGATAG